>JAJTWQ010000147.1:600000-790000 GCA_029007595.1 Solanum commersonii
TGGTCTAACTCTGTGACGGAAGTTAGGAGTTTTGTTGGGCTCGCTAGCTATTATTGTCGATTTGTGAAGAACTTTGTTTCTATTGCCACTCACTTGACTAATTTGACCAAAAAGGTATACCATTTGAATGGACTGAAAAATGTGAGGAGAGCTTTCAAAATCTCAAGACTCTCTTGACCACCACACCCATTCTAGCATTACCTGTTGAAGGTAAGGATTTTATTATTTATTGTAATGCTTCACATTCTGGTTTGGGTATTGTGTTGATGCATGATAAGAATGTTATATCTTATGTCTTCGTCAATTGAAGGTGCATGAAAGGAATTATCCAATGCATGATTTAGAGTTGCCAGCGGTAGTGTTTGCTCTTAAGATATGGCGGCATTACCTCTATGGTGTAAAGTGTTAAGTGTTTACCGATAATCGTAGTTTGCAGCATGTGTTCACTTAAAAGGATCTGAATTTGAGACAACGAAGGTGGATGGAGTTACTTAAAGATTATGATGTCACCATTCAATACCATCCGGGCAAAGCTAATGTGGAGGTAGATCAATGATCGTTCAAATTCAAGGGTGAGTCAATTCTTTCAGGCTGCCATGAGTTCTCCTTTTGTCTATGTCCACATATCGGACTTAAACGTGTTCTAATTAGTATTATTTCATTAGTTTAGGGTTGCATCCCTTCTTGTTTAGACTTGTTGAACTTTAGATGTTTTGGTACATTGACTTTTAGATTATAGGTAGTATTTTTGCATTGTTTAGTTGTTAGACCTTTTGTTGAAGTTTATGGGAACTTCAGTTTTTAGCTATTTCTCCTGTTTTCGTATACTTAAATGCCTTAGTTTTTGGTTTAGTTGCTTGGTTTGGTTGTAGTAGTGGTTGTCCCACCGGAGGGTTAGTGTGGGTGCCAATCACGATGGTCTGAGTCGTGACAATAAAGTTTTAATACATATAATAATATGAAAAATCACCGCACACATCTATTTAATTAAGAAATAATATTACATGTTTTAGATCTAGTTTTAAAATATTACTACTTATAACATTTTTATTGCAAGTTATAACAAATCATTATTTATTTATAAATCAATTAATTTTACTTTAGTAAATAATTAGTCTTTTATAATTATATTTTACTTAATAGGTGAGATAAATAAAATTAATAAGAGGGAATCAATGGTAATTATCTATTACACCTTTTTAGGAACTTCTTACCTTTCACAAGTAATATTACACATTTTTAGGGTTTCTTTTATTATTCACACATCAACCACCCACCTCCACTAGCACATTTCTTTCTTACTCACACGCCAAACAAGTACCCTCCCCCCCACGTTTAGCTTTTACTCAAACGGTAGATCTTTCTCTCTCGCCATCATCATTCTTTTTATGTGTACATTCAAAAGAAGAAATGGTAAATCTTTCTCTCTCATCATCTTCATTCTTCTTCTTTGTACACTCAAAAGAAAAACAAATCTTCTACATAATACAGAGAATCAAGAGTTTAGGTTGACAAAAAAACATGTCAAAGAATAAAAAACATCAGCAATACACTTAGAAAGAGTCTCATATTCGTTAGAAGGGGTTGCTAATGTTGAAATTGAGGCTCCATCTTTTAACAGCTTGACTCAAACGCTGCCGACCAACAGGAATTCAAATCCGGCGAACAAGAGTGGTACCACTCCCAAAAAGAAACAAAGCCCAGTAAAATTATATATGATCAGATTGAGTATATTTTTGTCATGAAATTGATATACTATGTAGTTGGTATGATTTTGTATTAATATGTTTGTGCATTGGCATGAAGTTTATATAAATCTCGTATGACTTTTCAATAGTTGTATTTTAATTATTTTCCGATTGAAGTTGGTGAAATGGGGATAAAATTTATATAAAATTTATATGTATTCCTATACAAGAAAAAATGGCATAGCATGACAACCTATAGACTTTATTGGCAATAAATAGTCCACTTTAAACTGTATAGCAAAAGAAGAAGATTTTTTAAAATATTTATTTGGCACTAAATAGCCATATTCTTTTTGTTGAAAATTGATTTTTTTTTTTTGATTTGCTCTCTCTATTTCCTAGCAGTTAGCATGACTCCTTTTATTGTTCATTTTTTTTTCTCTCTCCGTATAATTTGTCAACAAAAAAATTACGTATTTTTCAATTCTCTCTTTCTTTCCCTTTTTTCCCTCTTTCAAGTTTAGAATTTCTATCTTCATCTCTAAAATATTTTTATTAAAGATCAATTACAACAGTACTCTTCACAATAAGTAACTCAAATCATACCAATTTTTTTATATTGATTGTCTGGGTTATTTTTAAAAAATTGAGATTTTCTACGTTTTTTATTGTGTAGTTGGCTGCAAGATCTTTTTCTTTTTACAAATTTTTGTATTTGTATTATAATTCTACAACGTTTTCTTCCCCCAAAAATTACAACGTTTCGTGATTTCTGAAATTGACGTTTTTTCAGTTTTTAATAAATAATTAATTAATATATTTATGAATTTGTTTTTAATATATTGAATTTCATTGATTGAATTTGATAATTAATATTTATTTTATCTCCAACAAATGTATCTAAATTTGTTAATGAATACAAACAAACACATAACAATGCAAAATTATCTAAATTTGTTAATGAAATTCGTTGATTGCATTCAAAATAGTAATACAAGCAACTGTATACCTATGTAAAATTAGAAAGATACAGATGCAAACAAATATATACTAATTTATAAATGAATAAGGACGAATGTATCCAAAACAAATGTATACCTATGTAAATTTGAAATATAATACCAATTTATTATGAATATGAACAAATGTATCCAATATTAATGTAAAATTAAAAAGATATTAATGCAAACAAATGTATACCAATTTATAAATGAATATGAACGAATGTATCCAATACAAATATATAACTATGTAAAATTTGAAAGATATTAATGTAAATAAATATAAATATATACCAATTTATTGTGGATACAAACAAATGTATCCAATACAAATGTATGCCAATCTATTAGATAAATATGGATTAATGAATACCAATGCAAACAAATGTATACAAATTTGTTAAGTGAATACGGATTGAGTTCAAAGGCAAAATAATTGGTAGGTAATGAACTCATAGGAATATCTTTGAAATAAGAATAATCATAATCAAAATATTATTTGCTAATTTTAAGAAAAGATATAATTCTAAACATTATTTTGCTAGTTTCAAGTGGAAATGGTTGGAAGATAGAATATAGATTGTATTAATTTTCTTTTATTATTTTTAAAAATACGAAATAATTTGAAATAAGAGAGTTTTGAATAATCTTTTGTTAGTTTTAAGGAGAAATGGTTGAAAGTTAGAAGCGATGTGAAAATAATTTTCGTTTATTATTTTAAAAAAATACGTCATAATTTGAAAGGAGAGAGATAATTCTAAATAATCTTTTGCTAGTTTTAAGGAGTAATGGTTAGAAGTTAGAAGAGAGATGATATTAAATATCTTTTATTATTTTAAAAAAAATATTTAAAAAAAATGTCGATTACTTTTAGGCTAATATGTGCCAATTTTTTAATTTGTTTATTAATTGTTAATTAATATTGGGCTATATGTTGCCAATTGTATGTAACACTTGTCTATCTGTGTCAATTCCTCGTGATTTGTTCAGAATAATTAATTTATTTTCTTTCTCAAAATTATTTTTTTCTTCGATGTTGTTTCAGTGATTGTGGTATGTACACGTGTCTATTTGCTGAACATATTAGCAATGGAGGTTTTGATATGGGTCTCATTGATATCGATGCAAAATACCATCGCTAAAGGTACGCCACAGTCCTCTGGTAGAATGGAAGAAGCATGAATGTTGATGGCGCAATTAGTGAGAGTGAAGTAATTGGAATTGTTGCTACCAAATTTGGTGGACCCCGCATAGCAAAAGAACATGCTTTGAATACTTACCATTTATCCTACACTGAGACCATGAAAAACAAATTTGAAATAGTTGATTGTAGCTTAGACTTTTAATTATTACATTTTCTTTTAATTTTTAGATGATGCATAATTTTTTTTTTTATCCCTTGTCTTAAATTTTCAAATTAGATATCAAGTGTAGGTATACAGATTGGATATCAACATTAGCCAGATCTATATTGGATTTTTAGTTTTGAAAAACACATCATAACATAGTAAAAATTTAAAATATTTTGAGATTCCTTTTATACGACAACTGTATAAATAGTTACACTTAAGTTTTCCAAATGAATATCAATTGGATACAATATTAACTAGTTTTAGGTTGGCTAATTTTGTTGAAATCTCAATTACGTCTTAGTTTTTCTATTTTTTCCAATTGGATATCTGTTGGATACCAAATAGATACCATTTGGATACAACAATAACAAGTTTTAGGTTAGCTAATTTGGTTGAAATATCAATTACCTCCTGTTTTTATATTTTTCCAATGGAAGATCAGTTGGATACCAATTAGAAATTACATTAACTAGTCTTAGGTTGACTAATTCAATTGAAATCTCAATTGTTATTTTTTTAATTTTTCAGTGGGATATCAGTTTGATACCAAGTGTATACCAATTGGATACAACATTAACTAGAATAGGTTGGCTAATTCAATTGAAATATCAATTACATGCTTTTCAATCAGTGGGACTTCAGTTGTATACTAAATGGATACCATTTTCATACTTAAATTTGACTTAATTTTACCAGTCGACACCAATTGCATACCAGCATTACCGAATTGGTCACTATACATTTGAAAAACACTGAATACACAAAGGATTAAGCAGTACAAATAATAAATGTTCTGAAATTATAATTCATTAACTTAAAAAGCAAAATAAATCAAAACATGAGTTTGTCACAATTAAACAACCAAATCAAAACAAAATTATAACTTTTTTGAGCAAGGTAATTTGAATCTATCTTCTTGTTGTGTCCCTTCTAACGATATGTACGGCACACAATTTTAAACCTCTTGAATTTCACATCACCTACCCTTCTAGAATTGTATATAAATTTTATACAATTCTTATTCACACATATCATACAATATTTTACTCAAAAGTTATCAATTATTCATACAAGTATCATGCCAATAGAATATCAAAATAAATCCAACTTATAGATTAATTGTAATTTCTTAAATAAACAGTACACCAAATTTATAACATTATTATTATTATTATTATCAAATTACATTCCATTATAATGCCAAAAAAAAATCATTCAAATCAGAATCGTACCATAAAACATTGTAGCTTGCCACACATGTTTGAAATTAGTAGTATTAAAAAATAGTTATATAATTTTTTTTAACCAGCAAACATACCAAATAATAATGGAGTACCAAAATATAACATTATTCATTTTTTTAAAATCGCCAGAATGGAGTATACACATTTCATACATTTTTAGGCACATTTTTCATACATATTTCATACTTACATGATAACTATTTCATCCCATAAGTCGTAATATTTTTGCAGCAGAATTATGCCAATATAATACAAAAATAATACTAATTTTAATAATTACTTGTCATTTATTAGGTAAACAATATACGAAATTCATTCTAATTTAATTTCAAAATCATACAAAAATGGCATAACAAGTATACCATTTACAAATAAATTTTATGTAATTTTTTTAAAACAAAAACCTTAAATTAAGAAAAAAAATTATACCAAAATCTATACCAATTTAAAACAAATTTTATGTAATTTCAGAAAAAAAAGTTTATACCAAAAACGTCATAATTAAATCATTTTACACACAAACAATTCTTAAATAATTTCCCCCATCTGAAAATCAACATATTTGCCTGTTTCATAAAAAAAATCACAGTGTCAATCTTACATAATACAAAAAGGAAAAATACATGTGTTATATCTCTATGCACATTTTATACAATTCTATCATCATCATCATCATCATTAGTATTATTATTATTATACTAGATTTATAGGATCGGAGACCTGGTAATAGTCCGCCCAGTCAGAAATTTAACAAGTCAGCATCCTTAAGCTAGTGGTAGTCTGCCTGCATAAGAACTGAAATACACAAGAATTTTTATATAGCTTCTTGGACTGCATGGTATTATTTTACCTGAGCAAAGGGTCTGTTAAGGATGTAATACATACTACTTATTGAGCCCATGCGTCTGATAGTTCTAACCGGGTATAAGGCGCCCTTTTTCAACTCCTTATCGGACTGTGAACCATGATTGATCAGACGAAACCACAAAGGCAAAGCCAATAAGAGTAGTGCTAGATCCGATTGTACCTCGATCTCAGAACCAAGTCGAGAACCCATAACAAAATTCGTTTATATTTTAATAAAGCTTAGATCGTTCATGATCTATATAGGAGAGAGGTTAGTTATTCAACATAGATATGGTATCTTTAGCTGGACATAGTCTTGGCTAGGAGAGACAGAGCTAAAACAAAGACTAAATAAAAATACCTTATAAAGATAGTTGTCACCAAAGTCCAAGATGTGAAGAACTGATCAGATTTTTATTTATAATCGAAATCAGAACAATGCTTACAAGAGATGGCTTTTCTAAGATTTACAACTATTTAAAAGAGAGAGCATTTATTTTTCTGATGCCCTTCTTTTAAGAAAAACTAAGGATTTTATAGACAAAAATAAAAGTAGAAGGAATCTATGTACAGTAAATGAGGTCCCACTATCTGGGTCCCTAAACAGTGTATCTACTGTTAATAAACAGTGTTTCTATTATGAGTGCGCTTCGGACAATAGTGTATCTCCTATTGAGTGGGCTTAAGCTTTTACGGTGTCATCTTCTTCATGTCTTTTCTTTGCCATGTCTTTTATCCATTGCCTTCATTTGTTGCAAGAATTCTTCTGCATCTTGTAGCTCGGTGGCAGACAATATATTGTTTGTTTCAACTTGCTGCGACTCTCCTGCTATATCATCATTACTAGTCTCACTTCGCATTGAAGTGTCTGATTTATCAATCTGAGTTATGGTTTGAAGTAAATTTCTTTTTACTTCTTCTAGATAGTCGTTAATCATGCTTTCCTTAGCTCCCTCTTGAAAGGAGATTCTTCTGGCAATATGCCTTACCGAGTTATCATCAATAATTCCTTTTTGAGGAATTTCATTATATTCAGTGATTCTCTCGCTAATGGTATCTAAAAGCTCCTGACCAATTAATTGCTAGGTTTTGGGATCTTGTTTCATTAGTTTGTCCTAAAAATTATTGTAGTAGGTCCTGTAAAGGCAAGGAATATTTTCCTCTGTGAAACCTACTTCATGTCACGACCCGATTTTATCAAGTCATGATGGCACCTACTATAACCCACCAGCAGGTAAGCCAACCCGTAACCCACAACAACAAGTAATGGGTCTGAGCGTAGAAATCAAACAAAAGTAGGAAAATAACAATATAAACAGGCGGAACCAACCCAAAACATATATACAAATAAAGATCCCTCCCGTAACCCGGAAGTCACCGGTACAAAGCTACTACAAAATGAGTACAAGTCCCAAAGGCGGACAATGAGACTCGGACTGTCTCGAAAGGAAAGAGACAAGTCTATATATATAGATGGAGGCGAAATAGTACAAAATGCCGTGTGCTCACCCCCGTCTCCGGATAAGTCTACTCCAAGCTCGATCAACGCTGGCTACTAGTGCTCGGACCTGCATCACAAAATAGATGCAAAGCGTAGCATGAGTACCAAAATAACAGGTACCCAGTAGGCATCATAGGCCGACTGAGCAAGATAAGCAAAAGTGAACTGAAATGCAAATAAAGGGTCACATCAAGTGCAAAGAGTAGTAAATGGGGTTATGTACACGAGCGTAGAGGCAACAAAGACAAGTAATCTAACTAACTCCGCCGGGCTCCCATAAACCTGACGGGTACGCTCATGCACAATAAAAGAAACCACCTGCACGGACCCTCATAAGCCCGGCAAATGCATCGGCAGATAAAGTAAAATAATGGAGCTAGAAGGTCTATCACAATATTACCAATTTCCGAACTTTTAACTGAACCGTTCCCAATCATATTCCAGGATCTCATTACGTTCCGGACTTTAATCGAAATCTCTCCAACCTCCAAAACCTCAACCTACAGATAAGAATAATCAAGACTAACCAGTGCCGTAGCCAAAGGTCGGGCACGGGTGGGGCTGGACCACGAACTCTAACCGGGTACTGTAGCCAAAACCAGATCACAGGTAAGCTGGACCACGGACTTGAACCGGGTACTGTAGCTAAGACTGGACATAAGTAAGTTGGACCACGCGTGCTCCAACTCACGGTACCGGATCTTTTCCCCTCCGAACGGTCTCTAAACGCTTCCCTACTAACAAAAGTTTAATCACCTCGTCATTACGAATATATTGACACTAAAATTGTATTTTTCGAAGACGGACCCAAAATCGGGTCTAAAACGGGATTGTGGGGCCCACAATTGGAATCTCAAAATCGAATCCGTGGAAACATCCCAAATACCTTACTAAACTAATACCCCAAAATTTTAGCACAAATAGATGCCTAAAACACAGCAAATCAGCCACAACAATTAAAATGGGCAGCCCCTTGATCACCAATTTCTGGAAAAATGAGACCCTTTCAACCCAAACAGATTATACCACGACGATCCTTGCGAAAAACTCTACAAGTTAGCCTCAAGAATGACTCAAAACGGACCTAAGATGATCAAGATCTCATATTTCAAAATTCAACAACAATTCAATCCGAAAATCATCCTAGCAGTGGCTAAATTCGATTCCTTACCTCAAACGAAGCCTCCCTTCGCGTTTCTGAGATCACCGCTAGATTCCCCACGAAATTCTCTTGAAGCACCTAATTTGGACTCAAAATGAAGGAGAAATCTAATGTTGAAGTTGAGGGAAAAAAATTGGATGAACTCGTCCTAAAATCTGGAAATTTCCAGATTTCCAGCCGCTGCCACGTGGCGTTGTGTGGCTATGCCACATCACCGCCGCGTCAAAATTCTACAACCCTCGAAACTTAAATTTTGATGTTCCGGACTTGTTCGGAATCGGAAAAATACAAACCATATATGGAATCTAATTGGAAACGATATTTCGGACTCAACGATGAAGGCGGAATTTCCATTTTGAGATTGCTTCGATGAAAAGTGGGTCCCACACCCAGTATCGTTTGAGCCAGATTCCACAACTGCCATCTAAAGCCTCGGGAAGTGAACAAAGGGTCGTTCTAGACCAAAATCGATCTTCCGAAGCTAACCTAACTGTCAGAATTTTCATCTAAGCACGACTCCCAAGAAGGTTGACCAAAGTCAACTTTTCAAGTTATAAAAATCTCCAAAACAGGGAAACGGGCCTAAAACCCAAACGAACGACCGGGCGATCGAACAAGTCGGTGCGGCAAGTCATAAATGACTTGGGGTCGCTACAGAATGCTCTATACGAGGGAAATAATTCTTTAATTTAAAAATGACTGAAGGGTCATTACAATATCCACTACTAAAAGAACTTTCGTCCGCGAAAGTAAGAGTCAAGAAGTACCTGAATGCTCAAATAAGCCGGGGAACTGTGCCCGCATCTCATGCTCGATCTCCCAGGTAGCCTCCTCAACTGGACGATGTCTCCAATGGACCTTAACCACAGGGATGGCTCTGGAACGCAACCGTCTGACATCTCTGGCCAAAATAGCAACTGGCTCCTCAATGTATCTCAAACTGTCATCCAAGTCAACTGCATCATACTGAATCACATGGGACTCATCTGGAACATACCGGCGTAACATCGAAACATGAAAAACTGGGTGAATAGCTGAAAAGGCCGGGGGCAAAGCTAACTCATATGCGACCTCCCCAACTGTCCTCAATATCTCAAAAGGACCTATATACCTGGGGTAAGCTTGCCCCGCCTCCCAAATCTCATTACACCCTTCATGGGCGACACACGGAGGAATACTCTATCACCAACAACAAATTTCAATGGTCGACGCCTACGGTCTGCATAACTCTGATGTCTACTCTGGGCTGTCATGAGCCTATCTTGAATCACCCTCACATGATCTAAAGCCTCTCGCATCAAGTCTGTACCGCGCGGCCTGGGCTCTGTAGACTTGAACCAACCAACTGGAAAGCGACAACGCCTACCATATAAGGCCTCGAATGGGGCCATCTGAATACTCGAGTGGTAGCTGTTGTTATACGCAAACTCTGCCAAAGGCAAATACTGGTCCCACTAACCCCCAAAATCCATAACACAAGCTCGCAACATGCCCTCAAGAACCTGAATCGTGCGCTCCGACTGACCATCAGTCTGCGGGTGAAAGCTGTGCTAAGGTCAACACGGGTACCCAACTCATCCTGGAAGGTCCTCCAGAAGCTAGATGTGAACTGTGGGCCCCGATCTGAGATGATGGAAACAGGCACACCATGAAGGTGAACCACCTCTCGAATGTAGATACGGGCTAACCTCTCAAAGACTTGTAGGAAGTATGGACGGGGAATAAAGTGTGCCGACTTGGTCAATCGATCTACGATGACCCAAATACTATCAAGACCACGGGAAGTGCGAGGTAATCCTACAACGAAGTCCATGGTGATCCTCTCCCATTTCCACTCAGGAATGGGTAATCTCTGAAGCTCACCACCAGGCCTCAAATGCTCGGCCTTAACCTGCTGACAACTCAAGCAACGCGATACATAATCCGCAATATCTCTCCTCATGCCGCTCCACCAGTAGTGCTGTCTCAAGTCCCGATACATCTTAGATGTGCCCGGATGAATAGAATATTTGGAATCATGGGCCTCGGTAAGAATCATCTGAATCAAACCCCCAACTCTTGGAACACAAAGTCGATCACCAAATCTTAAGACCCCATCTAAATCTAAGGTAGCCAGGCCAGTGTCACCTCCCAAAACTCGATCTCGAAGTGCCACTAAGTCCTCATCCTCAAACTGACGACTGCGAATCCGATCCAGCAGAGATGACTGAGCATCCACATAAGCTAGTACACATCGGGAATCAGAGATATCAAGCCGTACCATCCGGTTAGCTAAGGACTGGATGTCCAAAGCTAATGGTCGCTCCGTAGTAGAAAGAAAAGCTAGACTACCCATACTCACTGCCTTCCGACTCAAGGCGTCCGCTACTACATTTGCCTTGCCCGGATGGTAGAGAATAGAGAGGTCGTAGTCCTTCAGGAGCTCAATCCAACGACGTTGTCTCGAATTAAGATCTCTCTGGCACATAATGTACTGAAGGCTCCTGTGATCGGTATAGATCTTGCATCGAATTCTATACAGGTAATGCCTCCAAATCTTAAGCGCAAAAATCACCGCCGCCAACTCTAAGTCATGAGTGGGGTAGTTGCGCTCGTGCGACTTAAGCTGCCTCGACGCATAAGCAATAACGTGGCCCTGCTGCATCAGTACACAACCCAAACCAATGCCGGATGCGTCACAATAAACAATAAACCCCTCGCCCTCAACTGGAAGAGTCAATATAGGAGCGGTGGTAAGCAACTCCTTAAGCCTCAGAAAGCTCCTCTCACACTCCTCCTCTCACACAAACGGAACATCCTGGCGAGTCAATCGAGTCAAAGGTGCTGCTATAGTAGAGAATCCCTCAACAAAGCGTCTGTAATAGCCTGCTAGTCCGACGAAGCTACGAATCTCAGTCACAGAGGTGGGCCTGTGCCAATCACGAATAGCATCAATTTTCGCCGAATCAACCCTAATATCCTTCTTGGACACCACGTGCCCCAAGAAGGCTACAGACTCAAGCCAAAACTCGCACTTTGAGAACTTGGCATAAAGCCGCTGATCTCTCAAAGTCTGGAGCACTATCCTCAAATGCTGCTCATGCTCACTCCGGCTCCGCGAGTATACCAGTATGTCATCAATGAAGACAATGACAAATAAATCAAGGTATGGCCTGAACACACGTGTCATTAAGTCCATGAACGCGGCAGGGGAGTTAGTCAACCCAAAATACATCACAAGGAACTCATAGTGGCCATAACGAGTCCTAAATGCGGTCTTAGGGATGTCCGCTGCCCTAATTCTCAGCTGATGGTACCCGGACCTTAAATCAATCTTAGAAAACACGGCGGCACCATAAAGCTGATCAAATAAATCATCAATACGAGGCATGGGGTAATGGTTCTTCACCGTCACCTTGTTCAGCTGCCTGTAGTCAATACACAATTGCATAGTACCGTCCTTCTTCTTTACGAAGAGGACTGGGGCACCCCAAGGCGATACACTAGGCCGAATGAATCCCTTATCTAAGAGATCCTGAATCTGAACACTGAGCTCCTTGAGCTCTACGGGGGCCATATGGTATGGTGGTATAGAAATGGGCTTAATGCCCAGCTCTACTTCAATAGAAAAGTCAATGTCACGATCAAGAGGGAGACCAGGCAGATCGGTAGGAAACACATCTGTAAACTCTCGAACAATAGGTACTGAATCAACGGTAGGACCCTCCTTACTAACATCTATAACATAAGCCAAATAAGCCAAACACTCGCTAGCCATCAACCTCTGGGCCCGAACAAAAGATATCACCCCAACTGGCGTGCGACTACAAGAGCCCTGCCACACCAATGGTGGAATACCAGGCATGGCTAAAGTAACGGTCTTAGCGTAGCAATCCAAGACCGCATGGTGGGATGATAACCAATCCATACCCAAAATCAAATCAAAATCCACCATATCAAGCAAAATAAGATCAACCCTAGTGTCTCGCCTCTGAATAGTCACCACACAGGATCTAAATACCTAATCCACTACTAAAGAATCACCTACCGGGGTTGAAACACGCAACGGCTCAACCAATAGCTCTAGGATCATACTCAATCGAGGAACACAATAAACAGATATATAGGAATAAGTAGAGCCTAGATCAAATAAGGCGGATGCGGGCTGATGGCATAATAACACTGTACCTGTGATCACATCGTCCGAGGTCTCAGCATCTGCTCTAGGCGGAGCCGCATAAAAGTGGGCTCGGACTCCCCTACCCCGTGCATCGGCTCTCGCCCCCTAATCCGCCTCCTCGGGACCACCCCGTATACCCCGGTGACCACCCCTACGGTCCCCTGGCCCCGGCCTCTCGCCTCTAGCCGGAGTCTTTGGCGCATGCCTAGCCGCCCGTGGAGCGGGTAAGGCTAACCTGCGATGGGGACACTCGCGGGCCCAAAGATCTAACTCCCTACACTCATAACACCCCCGGGACCGTTGACTAAGAGGCGGAGGTCGGCTACCCCGCCGTAAGAACCCATCTCGTGAACTATCTCGGCCCCGACTAGGACCGACACTAAAACCAATATAGCGGTGCTGATCACCCTCCGATGCCTGGAGAGAAGCCTAGAAGGGGCTACTAGACTGACCCGACTGAAACCTCTGCTGAGATCTATCATAAGACTCTCGGGGTCTAAAATGGCGCCTATCATGGCTATTCTCCTGTCTAGCTCTCTTGCCGCTGCCCCCTTGGGCCTCGCGACGGAGCTGCTCGATAGTACGGGCATGGTCCACTACATCCAGAAATGAGCGGCCCGCTGAGACTAAAGACTGAGTCTCAAACCGCAATTGTAGTCTCAAACCTCGAACAAAACAACGAACCCTCTCCTCCTCAGAAGGTAATATCATGGCGGCATGCCTGGAGAGCTCGTGGAATCGGGCCTCATACTCTGATACTGTCATGGAGCCCTACTCTAACCGAGCAAACTGATCTCTGAGCTGATCTCTGATGCTCCTGGGAATAAATCGAGCCAAGAAAGCCTCTGAAAAACTCAGTCCATATGACCGGTGAAGACCCAGCTGACCTGGTTTCTAAGTATGTACGCCACCACTGCCTGGCGGGACCGTCTAACTGGTACGCGGTGAAGTCTGCTCCTCTCGAGTCCACTAAACCCAAAGTCTGTAGCCTCTCGCGGCAAGTAACTAGAAACTTGTGGGCATCCTCCCCCACTACCCCAGAAAACCTCGGCGGTGATAGTCTAAGGAACACCCTGAGCATCTTCTGCTCCCGTAGTGGCATGACGCTCTCCAAATCGTCAGGCTGAACAACCGGTGCCGCTAGCTGCTGAATAATCGGTACCGCTGGTGTAGGCTGGCCCCGCGATGCCGGAACGGGCCGGAGCCGGGCTCGCCGCATACCCCCCAATGGCGGCTAGTATCCGTACGAGCATTGCCTGTATATCCGGAGCCGCCACAGGCTCGGGCGGTGGCCGGGCTGGTCTCGGGCCCATCGACGCCGCTGTGTCTTGGAGCCGCCGGTGGCTCTATCACCGACTCCGGAGTTTGCTCTCGGTACTGGGCTGGTGCTGTAGTTCTGCCACGACCTCGAGGTCGGCCTCTACCCCTAGTGGGGCCCTACCACGCGTGCGAGCCATCCCTATAAAAGAGTGATACAAGTAAGATTTTCAAAAACCGATAAGACACACAATGCACGATAGTGATACAGAAGCGACACGTTCCTAAAGACATCCTGTAGCCTCCCGAAGATAAGTAACGGACGTCTCCGTACCGATCTGCAGGACTCTACTAGACATTAGCTTTGTACAAGTGAGACCAACGAACCTGAGGCTCTGATACCAATTTGTCACGACCCGATTTATCAAGTCATGATGGCACCTACTATAACCCACCAGCAGGTAAGCCAACCCGTAACCCGGAACAACAAGTAATGGGTCTGAGGGTAGAAATCAAACAAAAGTAGGAAAATAACAATATAAACAAGCGGAACCAACCCAAAACACATATACAAATAAAGATCCCTCCGTAAACCGGAAGTCACCGTCACATCTGAGCTACTACAAAATGAGTACAAGTCCCAAAACTGGACAACAAAGACTGGACTGTCTCGAAAGGAAAGAGACAAGTCTATATATACAGATGGAGACTGAAATAGTACAAAATGCCGTGTGCTCACCCCCGTCTTCGGATAAGTCTACTCCAAGCTCGATCAACGCTGGCTACTAGTGCTCGGACCTGCATCACAAAATAGATGCAAAGCGTAGCATGAGTACCAAAATAACAGGTACCCAGTAGGCATCATAGGCCGACTGAGCAAGATAAGCAAAAGTGAACTGAAATGCAAATAAAGGGTCACATCAAGTGCAAAGAGTAGTAAATGGGGTTATGTACACGAGCGTACAGGCAACAAAGACAAGTAATCTAACTAACTCCGCCGGGCTCCCATAAACCCGACGGGTACACTCGTGCACAATAAAAGAAACCACTTGCACGGACCCCCATAAGCCCGGCAAATGCATCGGCAGATAAAGTAAAATAATGGAGCTAGAAGTTCTATCACAATATAACCAATTTCCGAACTTTTAACTGAACCGTTCCCAATCATATTCCAGGATCTCATTACGTCCCGGACTTTAATCGGAATCTCTCCAACCTCCAAAACCTCAACCTACAGATAAGAATAATCAAGACTAACTGAAGCTTTAGTGAGGAATTGGGAATACACCACGTGCAAGCTGGACCACGGACTCGAACCGGGTACTATAGCTAATGAGTCAACCTATATGGACTGGACCACGGACTCGAACCGGGTGCTGTAGCCAAAGGTCGGGCACGGGTGGGCTGGACCACGGACTCTAACCGGGTACTGTAGCCAAAACCAGATCACAGGTAAGCTGGACCACGGACTCGAACCGGGTACTGTAGCTAAGCCTGGACATAAGTAAGCTGGACCACGCGTGCTCCAACTCACGGTACCGGATCTTTTCCCCTCCGAACGGTCTCCGAACGCTTCCCCACTAACAAAAGGTTAATCACTCGTCATTACGAATATATTGACACTAAAATTGTATTTTTCGGAGACGGACCCAAAATTGGATCTAAAACGGGATTGTGGGGCCCACAATTGGAATCTCAAAATCGAATCTGTGGAAACATCCCAAATACCTTACTAAACTAATATCCCAAAATTTTAGCACAAACAGATGCCTAAAACACAGCAAATCAGCCACAACAATTAAAATGGGCAGCCCCTTGATCACCAATTTTTGGAAAAACGAGACCCTTTCAACCCAAATAGATTATACCACGACGATCCTTGCGAAAAACTCTACAAGTTAGCCTCAAGAATGACTCAAAACGGACCTAAGATGATCAAGATCTCACATTTAAAAATTCAACAACAATTCAATCCGGAAATTATCCTAGCAGTGGCTAAATTCGATTCCTTACCTCAAACGAAGCCTCCCTTCGCGTTTCTGAGATCACCGCTAGATTCCCCACGAAATTCTCTTGAAGCACCTAATTTGGACTCAAAATGAAGGAGAAATCTGATGTTGAAGTTGAGGGAAAAAAATTGGACGAACTCGTCCTAAAATCTAGAAATTTCCAGATTTCCAGCCACTGCCACGTGGCGTCGCATGGCTCGGCCACGTCACCGCCGCGTCAAAATTCTACAACCCTCCAAACTTAAATTTCGATGTTCCGGACTCGTTCGGAATCGGAAAAATACAAACCATATATGGAATCTAATTGGAAACGATATTTCGGACTCAACGATGAAGGCGGAATTTCCATTTGGAGATTGCTTCGATGAAAAGTGGGTCCCACACCCAGTATCGTTTGAGCCATTCCACAACTGCCATCTAAAGCCTCGGGAAGTGAACAAAGGGTCGTTCTAGACCAAAATCGATCTTCCAAAGCTAACCTAGCTGTCAGAATTTTCATCTGAGCACGACTCCCAAGAAGGTTGACCAAAGTCAACTTTTCAAGTTATAAAAATCTCCAAAACAGGGAAACGGGCCTAAAACCCAAACGAACGACCAGGCGACCGAACAGTCAGTGCCAGCAAGTCATAAATGATTGGGGTCGCTACAGGAATGCTCTATACGAGGGAAAGAATTCTTTAATTTAAAAATGACCTGAAGGGTCATTACACTTCAAGAGTCCATTTGTGAATCCACGGTATTGAAAATTCAATGAAGAAATAGATTTGATCTATCTTTTCTAACCAACAAATATGATCTACATGATACAATTTGTTTAAGTCCGGTGACACTTTTGTCCATTCCTTGTATAACTTGAGAAACTGTTCAGGTAAAATTTGAATAATAGGACCGTGGTATGACAACCAATTTATAAACCAATTTGGAATTGGCTCTGCAAATATCTTTGTGCACACTTTTATGAACCAAATGTGTTTATGTTTATCATTGTTATAATAGAGCACTTTATCAAATGCTTAGATATAATCCCAATACATGAAATTCATTCTAGTATTGTTTAGGCTTATCTACCTCTCCTTCAAGGTAGAAATACCCCGGTCTTCAACTAATATAACCTGTTTAATAATGATTTTTGAAAAGTTATAAACTTTCTCATGTGGGCTATAACCTGCACCGGAGAAGCGTTGAAGTTCTTCACTTCCTGAGCTTATCAATATCTCTTCATAATATGACAGAGTTTTGTATGACTCCCCTGGATAATATAATCCATTGATTAGGTACCTTTGGAATATCTTTCAAGGATCATCTTTTCGCTGGAGATTAGAATTTTTAAAAAGAAATATCATTTCTTTTTTCGGCAATTTTTCGTAGGATTTGATATCATCAGTATCCTCTTTTGTGATAGAAGCAAAAGTATCTTTTTGCTTTCGAGTAGCCAAGTATTCCTGCATGTGGCCATATAATGGACTGCCTTTTGGAATATCTTCCAGATTAACCATTTGCCTTAAACTGGATGAAGATTCTTCCCGGGAAGAAATCTTCTTATTTATCAAAGTTCGCCTTCCCATTTGTATGATCGGGGAGTTTGAAGAGGATCTGTATGACGATCCTTGATACAATTGTGAATTGGTTGTGGATCCGTATGACGGTCCCTAAGATGATCTTCCCCTTCCTCTGCCTTTAGTATGAATCCATGGTGGATCTATCTTGCATATGCAATAATCTTTGGTCATTCAGAGTAATAATTTTCATAATCTGTCAGATATTCTTCTGAGTAATCAAGTATAAGAAAACCTTCAAAATCTTTTTTCGAAATATTATCAATAAGTTTTTCAATAATAAATCCTTTCAGATTTCTCAGTAATATAACTACCTTGAGGATAGTAATGAGAGTTTTATCATCAAAAAAGGCTTCGAAAAACATTTTATTGAAGGTATTCTCTAGATAAGAAATCTGGTAAAGAATTATCAACTCCCTTTTATATTGAATCTCAAAATCAAAAGGGGCTAATTGAGCCTGTCACCTTGCAAATATAAGTTTCGAAGCATCATGCTTGAAATCTTTATCAAACATAAATTTGATGGATTGAGCATTAGTTTTTATCAAAAACTTTTGATTGTATAAATCATCCTGAAACTTCAAAACACATTTAACGATAGTTAACATTTCGTGGGCCACAGTAGCATATTTTTTCTAGGCCTCATTCCATTTTCCAGAATGAAATCTAATAAGATATTCATTCTTATCATGGGGATTTATTTGCTTTAAAATCCCACCATAACCAACATTAGACGCATCCGTCTCAATAATATTTTGCCAAGCAGGATTGGCCAGAGCTAAGCAAGGCAAATATTGCACTCGAAGCTTAATATCTTTTACCAAGTTGGTATGACTATCAGTCCAGGGAGATTTATAATCTTCTTCAGCCTTTCATATAAGGGGGCCAAATCTTGAGAAAGATTTTTATAGAAAGGGGATATGTAATTTAAATTTCCCAAAAACCTTTGTAATTGAGTCCTATTGGTAATAACATCAGGAAACATTGATGCAAAGTCAATAGCTCTTTGAATAGGGGTGACTTTCCCTTGACAAATCTGATGTCCCAAAAATCAAACATCTGTTTGGAATAAATTCATTTTTTGTTTTGAGATAATCAAACCATTTTGTATCACAATTTTCTTAAAAATATCAAGATGCCTAATATGCATTTCAAATGTTTTAGAAAATACTAAAATATCATCAATATAAACATTGATAAAAATCCATATACGGATTGAAAATATCATTCATGATTTTTTGAAATTCAGATGGGCATTTTTCAAACCAAAAGGCATAACGTTCCATTCATATTGTCCAAACGGAACATTAAAAGTTGTTCTATAAGCATGCTCTTTAAATATTTGGATCTGTCAATATCCAGATTTTAAATCAAATTTCAAAAATATATTGGAATCATATAATCTGGATAATAAATCTCTTTTATTTGGAATAGAATACCTAATCTATTTTAAATACTTGTTTAAAGGTTTATAATTAATAACCAGTCTAGGGACACCTCATTCCCTCTCAGCGACATTATTAACATAAAAGGTTGGGCAAGACCATGGGGACTTAGAAGGTTTAATCAAACCCTTTTGTAAGAGATTATCTATCTCATTTTTGCAAAACTCTACTAACTCATCGTTCATTTGACAGGGTCGAGATTTAGTAGAGATATCATCCTCAGAAAAAGCCTTCTTCCTAAGAAAGAGTTACAATGTGCTTTTTTCTATTACAAAAAAGTGATGGGGTGATCTGCACAAATATCAATGACAATCTGCTCGGAAATCAATTTAATTTTTTCCTTCACTTTAGCAGATTTCAGAGAATTGAATATATTCATACTGAATAATTCCAATTGTAAAGAATCCATATGATTCTACTTCATATTAATTAAAGCATTAATATCTTTGGTTATCGAATCTGTAACAAAAGAATAAGTTATTTCATTATCTTTATAAGTAGCAAAAAATCCTTTTGAGTCAATACCTGTAAAAGGATAAATAGCATTTATAAATGGGGTTCCAAGTATGATTGGAGGGTATATTTGATTTTTAAAAAGAAAAAAGAAATGAGAAATGCAGACTTTATTCTGGCAAATTTTTGCATTAGGCAATTTATACTTTATATCTAAAGCATGTCCTGATGCAGACTTGACCAAATGAGTAGCTTTTTGAAAATATTTTGTAGGCACTAAGCCTTCCTGAATACAGCTAACATCTGCACCACTATCAATCTTGGCAATGTTAGTAATCGAAAAAATGTTATCAATCAAATTAGTACATTTAACATACTGATGTTTGCATAATTAATGACATAATTCCAATGCAAGTGTCTACGATCGTGCAATAGTATAATAGCCCAACCAAGAGTTGGGGTCGAGTCCCAAGGGAGTGGTTTCGAGAATTAATAGAAAAATAAAATAAAATTCTAAGTAGTTGTAGCTAGAGACATTAATGATTAAAAATATTGTAAATTAAAAAAGGGGGACACAAAAGTGTCAAATATTGATTTGGGGGTTTTGTCACAAATATAGCAAAAACAGTAAAATTAACAAGAAATCTATAAATGAGAGAGGATTCTTAGGGTGTGGCCGCAATATATATTGATTTAAATCGTTGGGTACATGCTTTTGATAAGAAATTTGCAAGATAATAGTGACTAGGCTAAGCTTTAGATGGAAATAAGTTCCCTCTCGAGCAATTTACCCCGTTTCAAATAGGTTCCTCTCGAACACCCATTTGCAGCATGAAGGCCAGACTATGCCTTACCCCACTCAGTTTCTCGAGATGAGAGTTATGATATGGGACTAGGGCTCACTCTCTCGGGCTAAACCTTATGTCAACCCAATCCTTATGCCATCAGTCTAGCGATCTTGGTTTCACGACCTCTCTCTCGAGCAAGCCAAAAAACATGGGTGGTTTTGTATTTGCAACTACAAACCCATTAAATTAAACCACAACCACTAGGTAAAATCACCATTAAAATACATCTAACCTATCAGCAAGCAAAACCCAATAATAATCTTAACACATATTTGCTAAATCACACCCCAAGAATGGGGATTTTTAGCCACACATCATGATATAGAAAATTATACCTAAATGAGCTTGCATTCAAATGGGTATTAAGATTTAAGTCTTGTTACAAGCCAAGAATGAAGAATCCAAGAGACCCAAGTCCAAATCATTGGAGATGAAATCCTCTTCTTCTTCAAGTTTCCAAAACCCTCTCCAAACTCAGAGCAAAAATAAAAGTACTAAAAATTATATTAAGAATCTGATATTGTCTAATCATATTTTTCTCTATAACTCTCAATGAGCATTTATAGTTTTCAGAAATCTGTGTTGCGAAGGATCATTCATTGACATTAGTCAGAATCGTCGATCAACCCGGTGATTCGCCCTTTTTTGTAATTCATTGCCTTCTTGCACCATCCTTCAGCATCGTTACGCTCTGGGTCATTGGGCGATATAGTACTGCTTCGCGGAACTGCTCGGCGATGCACCGACTGCTCGTTCTGTCGACTTGATCCTTTCCTTCAAGATCAACACACTAGAATAAAAGGTGAAGTGAGACCCTTCGGCGATTCACCAAGTGGACTCGGCGATCCTTAGGCCTTTATTTTCTCGTTCTTTTCAGCCTTTTTGTTCCTTTTTGTGAAGTAGTGTCCATGCTTTCCTTCAATCTTCGAATACCTGAAACATAAGGGTTTTCATCATATATTGAGATAAAATAAGCATTTGAGGATGCAATTTCTATTAAAATATAGCCCTAAATGAGTCTAATTTGTGGACTCATCAACACCCCCAACTTAAACTTTTGCTTGTCCTCAAGCAAACTCGAGTTCAGCTGGTCACAAAAGGTGTCTTAAACAGTGCTACACAAGAATCAATCATGAATGTACACAACAAGACTCAAGTTACTCATGCAAAGATCAATTGTGTACTCAAAGATTCAAGTTGTGACACACCATTACCAAAGATTCTCATGCTAGCAATTCTTACTACTTGTGCAAGTTCAAGTTCAACAAAAAGTATCTAAATGCCCTCACAAAAAAGAATGATTCCATATTCACACATAGAGGTTAATCAATTCAAGATCAGGAATCAGATGCAACACTCACACTCAAAAAGAGGAACACAATGCATGTTTTCACCCATAGGTTTGCCCTTAGTTTCCAATCGACTTTCGATTTGGCTTACTCAAGATCAAAAAGGTCTTTTCAAGGCATGAAATGGGGCTGAGTGCAAAGGTATGATCATTTAGGCTTAGTGACTTCTTCATCCTCGTGAGATGTGGTGTTCTTAAAACGTCCTTTCCTTTCCCTTATCACTTTTTCTTCTAGTGCTTCTAAGTCATCCTTTTATTCCACAACTTTTTTTTTCTTATAAAGGGTTTCCATTTTGTTTTGCAATACCATGGGTTAAGGGAGACTTTTCTTGCACTCCTTGATTTCTTCTTTTCCTTTTCACCGCACCCCCAACTTAGGCTTTTGGGCTAAGTTGGTTATTCACTAAACCCCAAATCAAGAGGATTATAGGTAGTGGGTCAAGTAAGGTCTAGGGTTCATCAAGGTTCTTCCAAAGAAAGGTAAGGCTCAATGGGTGTTGAAAAGAGTTTCACACGCTCACGGGTAGGCCACAAAAGAGGTATATGTCAAATTTGGCTCACAATCTTTAAAGTTGCCTAAGATCATTTCAAGAGCACACATATACTATAACTGATATAAATGATAATGGATGAGTTTAATACAAAGATGATATTAACTCAACACTAAGATGAATCTAACTATGTCTAAAAATAGCCTCTAACTAACTAGAAATGCTAGGACAGACCCTAGCTAAGTCTAGAAAAATTGAAACTAAAGGACTAAAAATAATACTGAAAAGAGACTCATGACTATTGTCCTCGGAGAATGAGGACTCACCACTGATTTTGTTGAACTGGAGATCGGGAACCGATCTAAGCGTGATCTAGATGCTAAGAACCTGAACCTACATCATGAGAAGATGTAGCACACGTGTGCATCAGTACTTGAAAGATACTGAACATGCAAGATAGAATACAATTGAAATAACATATAACTGAACAAATCAAATAAGTAATGATATAATCTTAATAGGATATAGATACTGAATGCTTAGATAACTGAATGCAGTGATCAATTTATAACATGCTGAAATTGAATACTGGATATACTGAAAAAATGGTTAATGCAGTAAGATCTGACTGAATTGTGGGAGCTACTAATAATCGATAATAAAACCACATGAGCTAAATGTAGAGTCCGATGTATAAGCCCCATTGAGAGGACCCAATATACCCTGCCAGAGGTATAGAAGCATACTGGCATGATCACTGAAATGATGCCCACAGAGGGGACTTACAACCTACGTGGCTGGCAGTTCTGGGACCATTTAGGTACGCTGAACCCTAGTCCAACTCGGTATTATGCTACTCCCAATGGATGAAGTGATTAACACATTATGACTGAATTTCTGTAAGTTACTGGATAGTTCAAATTGAACATGCAAAACTGAGAATGCAACAATTAATCTGATAATGATGCATTCATAAACTGAGGCATGCATAACTGAATAACTGAAATATCTAACCTAGCATGTGTAATTCAAGAACTAAAGAAATACATAGCTAGTGTTCTAAAATTCATGCAATAAACTGAATATTAACATACTAATCTGATTTGGATCATTCTAACAGCTAGGAACCCAACAATTCTAACATTCAAGAAATCCTAGGTCTAGTCATAATAAGGGAATCAAGAAAATGACTAAAAACTAGGGACCTAATAGGTGAAAGGAACCCACTAGTGGAATCCCACATACCTGGTGACGAATTTCACGGAGAAATCCTTTTATTTATGGGCTGGAACTGAAGAAAACTTGTTGCGTTCTTGAACTAGGGTTCTTGACTTCTGTCTCCTCTTAGCGTTCTAATTTTTCTATGTTTTTGATTAATGATTTGACTTAGGTAAGTTCTTGTTATGTTTCTAGGCTTAAACTGACTAAAACCTTATAATTTAGGGTCTAAACGACGTAGCTTATGGGTCCAACGAAATAGGAAAGTTTTCAATAAATGATGTAGCATAATTATGAAGACAAGTTTTCAATAAATAAAGGTATTTCTGAAAATCATATTGAAAAAGAACTTGTTAATCTTGACCCTAAGCAAGATATGTTTTTGGGAATGATGTAAATTATTACTACACATAAATGGTATGTTAAATGTACTATTTTGATTGATAACAATTTTTCGATTACTAACATTGCCATGATTGATAGTGGTGCAAATGTTAGCTGTATTCAGGAAGGCTTAGTGCCTACGAAATATTTTCAGAAAACTACTCATTTGGTCTATTCTGCATCAGGACTTGCTTTAGATATAAAGTATAAATTGCCTAATGCAAAAATTTGTCATAATAAAGTCTGCATTCCTCATTTCTTCTTCCTAGTTAAAAATTAATTATACCCACCAATCATACTTGGAACCCCGTTTATAAATGTTATTTATCCTTTTACAGGTATTGACTCAAAAGGACTTTCTTCTACTTATAAAGATAGTGAAATAACTTATTCTTTCGTTACCGATCCTGTACCAGAGATATTAATGCTTTGATTAATATGAAGCAGAATCATGTGGATTCTTTACAATTGGAATTATTCAGTATGAATATATTCAATTCTCTAAAATCTACAAAAGTGATAGAAAAAATTAAATTGATTTCCGAATAAATTGCCATTGATATTTGTACAGATCACCTCAATGCTTTTTGGAATAGAAAGAAGCACATCGTGACTCTTCCGTATGAAGAAGACTTTTCTGAGGATGATACCCCTACTAAATCTTGGCCCTGCCAAATGAACGCTGAGTTAGTAGAATTTTGCAAAAATGAGATTGATAATCTCTTACAAAAGGGTTTGATTAAACCTTCTAAATCTCCTTTTTCTTGCATAATCTTTTATGTTAATAATGCTGCTGAAAGGGAACGATTTATCCCTAGATTGGTTATTAATTATAAACCTTTAAGAAAGTATTTAAAGTGGATTATGTATCCTATTCCAAACAAAAGAGATTTACTTTCCAGACTATATGATGCTAATATATTTTCAAAACTTGATTCAAAATCAGGTTATTGACAGATCCAAATATGTAAAGAGCATGCTTATAGAACAACTTTTAATGTTCTATTTGGTCAATATGAATGAAATGTTATGCCTTTTGGTTTAAAAAATGCCCAATTTGAATTTCAGAAAATCGTGAACGATATTTTTAATCCATACATGGATTTTATTATTGTCTACATTGATGATATTTTAGTATTTTCTAAAACATTTGAAATGCATATTAGACATCTTAATACAAAATGGTTTGGTTATATCAAAATCAAAAATGAGTTTATTCCAAACAGATGTTCGATTTTTAGGACATCAGATTTGTCAGGGGAAAGTCACCCCTATTCAAAGAGCTATTGACTTTGCTTCAAAATTTCCTGATGTTATCAGTGATAGGACTCAATTGCAAAGATTTTTGGGAAGTTTAAATTACATATCCCCTATCTATAAAAAATTTTCTCGTGATTTGGACCCTTTATATGATAGGCTGAAGAAAAATCATAAATCTCCCTAGACTGACAGTCATACCACCTTTGTAAAGGATATTAAACTGCGAGTTCAATCTTTACCTTGCTTAGCCTTTGCCAACCCTGCTTGGCAAAAAAATATTGAGACGGATGCGTCTAATGTTGATTATGGTGGGATTTTAAAGAAAATTAATCCCAATGATAAGAATGAATATCGGATTAGTTTCATTCTGGAAAGTGGAATGAGGCCCAGAAAAAATACCCTACTATGGCCTATGAAATGTTAAACTATTGTTAAATGTGTTTTGAAGTTTCAGGATGATTTATACAATTAGAAGTTTTTGATAAAAATTGATGCTCAATTCATCAAATTTATGTGTATAAAGATTTCAAGAATGATGCTTCGAAATTAATATTTGCAAGGTGACAAGCTCAATTAGCCCCTTTTGACTTTGAGATTTAATATAAAAAGGGAGTTGATAACTCTTTACCGGATTTCTTATCCAGAGAGTACCTTTAATACAATATTTTTCGAAGCCTTTTTCGATGATAAAACTATCCTCAAGGTACTTATATTACCTAGAGATCTGAAAGGTCTTATTATTGTAAAACTTATTAATGATATTATGAAAGAAGATTTCGAAGATTCTAAACCTTGATTACCCAGAAGAATATCTGACCAGTTATTTCTCTAAATGACTAAAGATTGTTATGTTTGCAGGATGGATCCACCATGGATTCATACTAAGGGTAGAGAAAAAAGAAGATCATCCCAAGGACCGTCATACGAATCCACAACCAATTCACAGTCTTATCAAGGATCATCATACAGGTCCTCATCAAATTCCCCAGTCATACAAATGGGAAGAAGGACATTGATAAACAAGAAGATTTCCTCCCAAGAAGAATCTTCATCCAATTCAACACAAATGATCAATTTGGAAGATATTCCAAAAGACAGTTTGCTATATGGTCACATGTTGGCTTCTCAGAAGCAAAAGGATTCCATCACAAAAGAGGATACTGATGATATCAAATCCTACGAAAAATTAGAGAAAGGATGAACCTTGGAAAATATTCCAAAGGTACTTAATCAATGGATTATATTATCCAGGGGAGTCATACAAAATCCGGTCATATTATGAAGAAATCTTGATAAGCTCAGGAAGTGCAGAATTTCAGCACTTCTCCGGTAGAAGTTATAGCCCACATGAGAAAGTTTATAACTTCTCAAAAATCATTATTAAACAGGTTATATATGTTAAAGACTGGGGTATTTCTACCATGAAGGAGAGGATGATAAGCCTCAACAATACTAGAATGAATTTCGCGTATTGGGATTATATCCAAGCATTTGTTAAAGTGCTCTATTATAACAATGATAAACATAAACACACTTGGTTCATAAAAGTGTGCACAAGTTATTTCCAGAGCAAATTACAAATTGGTATATAAATCGGTGGTAATATCACGG
Organism: Solanum commersonii; assembly: GCA_029007595.1. Lineage (NCBI taxonomy): Eukaryota > Viridiplantae > Streptophyta > Magnoliopsida > Solanales > Solanaceae > Solanum > Solanum commersonii. The sequence continues at coordinate 626,834 of JAJTWQ010000147.1, forward strand.
TCCCACTGTTCAAATTTTACTTGAACAGTTCCTTAAGTTATACAAAGAATGGACAAAAGTGTCACCGGAGTTAAACAAATTGTATCATCCAGATCATATCTGTTGATTAGAGAAGATAGATCAAATCTATTTCTTTATTGAATTTTCGATACTGTGGATTCACAAATGGACTCCTGAAGTAGGATTCACAGAGGAAAATATTCCTTGCCTTTACAGGACCTATTATAATAATTTTTGGAACAAACTAATGAAACAAGATCCCAAAACCAAGCAATTAATTGGTCAAGAACTTTTGGATACCATTAGCGAGAGAATCATTGAATATAATAAAATTCCTTAAAAAGGAATTATTGATGATAACTCAGTAAGGCATATTGCCAAAAGAATCTCCTTTCAAGAGGGAGATAAGGAAAGCATGATTAATGACTATTTAGAAGAAGTAAAAAGAAATTTACTTCAAACCAAAACTTAGATCGATAAATCAGACACTTCAATGCGGAGTGAGACAAGTAACGATTATATGCAGAGAAGTCACAGCAGGTTGAAACAGACAATATATTGTCTACCACCGAACTACAAAATGCAGAAGAATTCTTGCAAAAATGAAGGCCATGGATAAAAGACATGGCAAAGAAAAGACATAAAGAAGATGACACCATAAATGCTTGAGCCCATTCAACAGGAGATCCATTGTTGCTCGAAGCCCGCTCAATAGTAGAAATACTGTTCATTAACAGTAGATACACTGTTCAAGGACCCCGATAGTAGGACCCCTTTTACTGTACATAGATTCCTTATGTTTTTATTTTTGTCTATAAAAGCCTTAATTTTCTTAGAAAAAAAATCAGAAAAATCAATGCTCTCTCTTTTAGAGAGTTGTAAATCTTAGAAAAGCCATCTCTTGTAAGCACTGTTCTGATTTCCTATTATAGATAAAAATCCGATCAGTTCTTCACATCTTGGACTTTGGTGACAACCATCTTTATAAGGTATTTTTATTTTTAGTCTTTCTTTTAGCTTTGTCTCTCCTAGCCAGAACTATGCCTGGCTAAAGATCTCATATCAATGTTGAATAACTAACTTCTTTCCTATATAGACCATGAATGATCTAAGCTTTATTAAAATATAAAGGAATTTTGTTATGGATTCTATACTTGGTTCTGAGATCGAGGTACAGTCAGATCTAGTACTACTCTTATTGGCTTTGCCTTAGTGGCTCCGTTTGGTCAGCCGTGGTTCACAACCCAATAAGAAGTTGAAAAAGGGCGCCTTATACCCGATTAGACCTATCAAACACACGGGCTTAATAAGAAGTATGTATTAGATCCTTGACAGCCCCTTTGCTCAGGTAAAATAACACAATGTAGTCCGAGAAGATATATAAAAATTTTCCTTGCCTTTACATGACCTATTACAATAATTTTTGGGACATACTAATGAAACAAAACCCCAAAGCCAAGCAATTAATTGGTTAGTAGCTTTTGGATACCATTGGGGAGAGAATCAATGAATATAATAAAATTCCTCGTCTTATAAAAAAAAATGCTTTTTCCTGAAAAAGATTCTTCTTTCGATGATTTAAAGATTGAAATTGAGAATTTAAAAAGAGAGATTAAATCTCTTAAGCAAAATCAATTGATTTGTGATCATAGAATTATCCATCGCATTTATAATAGAGGCTTTCTCTTCCATATTCAGATAATTATCCGATCAGTCTCGGAGCTGGCCAGTAAAACCTACAACAATCATTTTGCAAATAGTCCTATCTATGTTTTTAACAATTTTACAGATAGTTGCATACAAAGATCATATCTATGTCGAATAGTTCACCTCCATCTCATATATACTATGAAAGTTTAGATTTATAGGATCGGACACCTGGCGGTAGTCTGCCCAATCATAGATCTAGCAATTCAGCATCCTTAAACTAGCAGTAGTCCGCCTGCATAAGAATTGAAATACACAAGAATTTTTATATAGCTTCTCGAACAGCATGGTGTTATTTTACCTGAGCAAATGGTCTATCAAGGATCTAATGCATACTTCTTATTGAGCTCATGTGTATGATAGTTCTAATCAGGTATAAGGCGCCCCTTTTCTACTCCTTATCGGGGAGTGAACCACAGCTGACCAGACAGAGCTACTAAGTAAAGCCAATAAGAGTAGTACTAGATCCAACTGTACCTCGATCTCAGAACCAAGTCGAGAACCTATAACAAAATTCCTTTATGTTTTAATAAAGCTTAGATCGTTCATTGTCTATATCGGAGAGAAGTTAATTGTTCAACATAGATATGAGATCTTTAGTCGGACATAGTCCTGGCTAGGAAAGACAAAGCTAAAAAAAGACTGAAAATAAAAATACCTTATAAAGATGGTCGTCACCAAAGTTCAAGATGTGAAGAACTGATTGGATTTTTATTTATAATTGGAATCGGAACAGTGCTTACAAGAGATGGCTTTTCTAAGATTTACAACTGTCTAAAAGGGAGAGCATTTATTTTTCTGATTTTTTTTATGCCCTTTTTCTAAGAAAACTAAGGCTTTTATAGACAAAAATAAAAATAGAAGGAATCTATGTACAGTAAAAGGTGTCCCACTATCGGGGTCCCTAAACAGTGTATCTACTGTTAATGAATAGTATTTCTACTGTTGAGTGGGCTCCATGGCAACAGTAGATCTCCTATTGAGTGGGCTCAAGCTTTTACAGTGTCATATTCTTTATGTCTTTTCTTTGACATGTCTTTTATCCATGTCCTTCATTTGTTGCATGAATTCTTCTACATGTTTTAGTTCATTGGCAGACAATATATTATCTGTTTTGACTTGTTGTGACGCTTCTGTGATATCATCGTTACTTGTCTCACTCCGCATTGAAGTGTCTGATTTATCGATCTGAGTTATGGTTTGAAGTAAATTTCTTTTTACTTCTTCTAGATAGTTGTTAATCATGCTTTCCTTATCTCCCTCTTGAAAGCAAATTCTTCTAGCAATATGCCTTACCGAGTTATCATCAATAATTCCTTTTTAAGGAATTTCATTATATTCAGTGATTCTCTCGCTAATGGTATCCAAAAGCTCCTGACCAATTAATTACTTAGTTTTGGGATCTTGTTTCATTAGTTTGTCCCAAAACTTATTGTAATAGGTCCAGTAAAGGCAAGGAATATTTTTCTCTGTGAATCCTACTTCAGGAGTCCTTTTGTGAATCCACGGTATCAAAAATTCAATAAAGTATTAGATTTGATCAATCTTCTCTAACCAACAGATATGATCTACATGATACAATTTGTTTAAGTCAGGTGACACTTTTGTCCATTCTTTGTATAACCAATTTGAAATTGTCTAAATGGAAATAACTTTGCGCACATTTTTATGAAACCAAGTGTGTTTATGTTTATCATTGTTATAATAGAGCACTTTAACAAATGCTTGGATATAATCCCAATACATGAAATTCATTCTAGTATTGTAGAGGCTTATCTGCCTCTACTTCATGGTAGAAATACCCCAGTCTTCAATAGATATAACCACATTAATAATGATTTTTGAGAAGTTATAAACTTTCTCATGTGGGTTATAACTTGTACCAGAGAAGTGCTGAAGTTTTGCACTTCCAGAGCTTATCAAGATTTCTTCATAATATGATTGAGTCCTGTATAACTCCCCTGGATAATATAATCCGTTGATTAAGTACCTTTGGAATATCTTCCAAGGTTCACCTTTTCTCTGAAGATCATAATTTTCTAAAAGAAATATCATTTCTTTTTTTTGTAATTTTTCGTAGGATTTGATATTATCAGTATCATCATTTGTGATGGAAGAAAAAGTATCATTTTGCTTTTTAGCAGCCAAGTATGCCTGCATGTGACCGTATAACGGAGTGTCTTTTGGAATATCTTCCAAATTGACCATTTGCCTTGAACTGGATAAAGATTCTTCTTGGGAGGAAATCTTCTTGTTTATCAAAGTCCTTCTTCCCATTTGTATGACCAGGGAATTGATGAGAATCCGTAAGATGAACCTTGATAAGATTGTGAATTGGCTGTGGATCCGTATGATGGTCCTTAGGATGATCTTCCTCTTCCTCTTCCTTTTCCCTTAGAATGAATCCATGGTGGATGCATCCTGCAAACATAACAATATTTAGTCATTCAGAGAAATAATCGGTCAGATGTTCTTCTGGTAATCAAGGTTTAGAAAATCTTCGAAATCTTCTTTCATAATATCATCAATAAGTTTTTCAATATTAAGACCTTTCAGATCTCTAGGTTATATAAGTACCTTGAGGATAGTAATAAGAGTTTTATCATCAAAAAAGGCTTCAAAAAACATTTTATTGAAGGTATTCTCTCGATAAGAAATCCGGTAAAGAGTTATCAACTCCCTTTTTATATTGAATCTCAAAGTCAAAAGGATTTAATTGAGCTTGCCACCTTGCAAATATTAATTTCGAAGCATCATGCTTGAAATCTTTTATCAAACATAAATTTGACAGATTGAGCATCAGTTTTATTAAAAACTTCAGATTGTATAAATCATCATGAAACTTCAAAACACATTTAAAAATAGTTAACATTTCATAGGCCACAGTAGCGTATTTTTTCTGGGCCTCATTCAACTTTCCAGAATGAAATCTCATCAGATATTCATTCTTATCATTGGGATTAATTTTCTATAAAATCCCACCATAACCAACATTAGACGCATCAGTATTAAAAAAAATTTGCCAAGCAGGGTTGGCAAGGGTTTAGCAAAGTAAAGATTGAACTCGCAGTTTAATATCCTTTACCAAGGTGGTATGACTATCAGTCCAGGGAGATTTATGATTTTTCTTCAGCCTGTCATATAAAGGGGCCAAATCACGAGAAAATGTTTTATAGAAAGGGGATATGTAATTTAAACTTCCCAAAAAACTTTTCAATTGCGTCCTATCAGTGAAAACATCAAAAAAATTCGAAGCAAAGTTAATAGCTCTTTGAATAGGTGTGACTTTCCCCTGACAAATCTGATGTCCTAGAAATCGAACATCCTTTTGGAAAAAACTCATTTTTGGTTTTGAGATAACCAAACAATTTTGGATTACAATTTTCTTTAAAATATCAAGATGCCTAATATGCATTTCAAATGTTTTAGAAAATACTAAAATATCATTAATGTAGACAATAATAAAATCCATATTTGGATTAAAAATATCGTTCATGATTTTCTGAAATTCAGATAGGGCATTTTTCAAACCAAAAGGCATAACATTCCATTCATATTGACCAAATGAAACATTAAAAGATGTTCTATAAGCATGCTCTTTAAATATTTGGATCTGCCAATAACCTGATTTTGAATCAATTTTTTAAAATATATTGGCATCATATAATCTGGAAAGTAAATCTCTTTTGTTTTGAATAGGATACCTAATCCACTTTAAATACTTATTTAAATGTTTATAATTAATAACTAATATAGGGATACGTCGTTCCTTTTCAGCAGCATTCTTAACATAAAAGGTTGTGCAAGACCAAGGGGATTTTTAATCAAACCCTTTTGTAAGAGATTATCAATCTCATTTTTGCAAAATTCTACTAACTCAGCGTTCATTAGGGCTGAGATTTAGTAGGGATATCATCCTCAGAAAATCCTTCTTCATACGGAAGAGTCACGATGTGCTTCTTTCTATTCCAAAAAGCACTGGGGTGATATGCACAAATATCAATGGCATTTTGTTCGAAAGTCAATTTAATTTTTTCCTTCACTTTTGCATATTTCAAAGAATCGAATCTATTCATACCGACTAATTCCAATTGTAAAGAATCCATATGATTCTGCTTATATTAATCAAAGCATTAATATCTCTGGTTACCAGATCTGTAACAAAAGAATAAGTTATTTCATTATCTTTATAAGTAGCAGAAAATCCTTTTGAGTTAATACCTGTAAAAGGATAAATAGTATTTATAAACGGGGTTCCAAGTATGATTGGATGGTATAATTGATTTTTAACTAGGAAGAAGAAATGAGGGCAACAGACTTTATTTTGGAAATTTTTTGCATTAGGCAATTTATACTTTATATCTAAAGCATGTCCTGATGCAGACTTGACCAAATGAGTAGTTTTTTGAAAATATTTTGTAGGCAGTAAGCCTTCCTGAATACCGCTAACATTTGCACCACTATCAATCATGGCAATATTAGTAATCAAAAAACTGTTATTAATCAAAATAGTACATTTAACATACCATTTATAAGCAGTAATAATTTGCATCATTCCAAAAAACATTTCTTGTTTAGGGTCAAGATTAACAAGTTCTCTTTCAATATGATTTTAAGAAATACCTTTATTTTTTTAAAACCTGTCTTCAGAATTATGCAGCTCAATCTGAGTAATTCTATGATCACAAATCAATTGATTTTGCTTAAGAGACTTAATCTCTCTTTTTAAATTTTCAATTTCAATCTTTAAATCATCGAAATAAGAATATTTTTTAGGAAAAGTGTTTCTTTTTATAAGACGATTATCAACCTCTTTTAAAGAGTAAGGTGCCGAATACTCAAAATCATTTAAATCATTCTTCTTGTTTTCAAAAGGTTTAGAAGAACTTGAACTAGCTTCATTAGAATTAGCCAAATTAATAATTTTTTCACATAGCTTGTTATCAGTAACTTCTTTCATAAGTTCCATCACATTATCAGAAGTGATTGTGTTCATATTGAAATCTTGAAATTGCGATTGAAGTTTATAAATTTCATCATCTTCACAGTTGCAAGTATTACCTTGGCATGTAGTGGAAGGGCTATCACAATTTTTATCATTATCAAATAAATCAAGCAATTCAATATTAGAACCTAAATCGGATTCGTAATCGTCGTGCAAACCTGAGGTGTATAACAAGCCATAAACCTTCTCATAGGTTTCTCCATCAAGTTCCAAAGTTTTCAACATATTCAACTTGCAATTAGGGGCAATATGACCAAGTTGTCCACACTTGTAACATTTTACCTTAGAAAGGTCTCTTCCCGATCGATCCTTGGTAAATCTATGAGATTTACGGTAGATCTTTCTAGCTTCGCGTTCTTCTGAGGACCTTCATCTATATCTCCTTTTCCTGTGAGAACCTTCGGTTTTGTAGGACTTGTAATATTTATTCTTATTGCTGCTTTTAGCAGTAGTATCGGTTAGACCGAACTGGGTGCAAAATCTCCCAATTGAGACTTTTCCTTAAACTTATCCATCTTAAGCTGTCTGGCCATCTGCAGTTTGTTGCAGAAGTTCACACCTTCTTGTATGCAAGTTCCTATAATTTTTCCCTAAGTATTATCCTTATAAGGGATTTCACCATGACTACCTCTTAGAGCTTTACGAACTCTTTCGGCAAATAAAGGGGGTGTCACGACCCAAGCCTAGGCCTAGACGTGACCGGCGAATGGGGAACCCGAAGGAACCCCAAACAAGCCTCATAGCATATCATTACACATTCTTGGTCGCGGAAGCAATTAAAATGACCATAAGCGATAAGGATAATCAAGGGGGAAATCGGGACTAAGGGAGCAAGAGAAAAAAAAAAGGAATGATACATAAATACCATAGATGATTCAAGCTCAAGCATAATACACAACTTGTCCAACACCACCTCTAAACATGGGTACTTAGCGGGGGCCAAGACAAACTACCGGGCTCACCCTCATAGTCAAAACATAACTAAAAAGAAAAAAAGTCTTATACATAGCAAAAGATCATGAGCAACGTCCCCGGAATGGAGGACTCACCAATAACCTTGATAGGAAATCGTATTAGCCACGCGGAGGAGGAGGGTCAAGCGGTGCTCCGGTCCCTACATGGTGACATCATGTAGGCATAGAGTATGCGTTAGTACGTTTGAATGTACTAGGTATATGGGATGCAATGCAATGCTACAATAGATGGACATCATAGGAAAATGCATAATCATACCCGATAGATAGCACATAAATGAAATGATGTATATAATGACGCTTACATAAAAATCATATTTAGTGGGACGTAGTACATGTGTGGTGAGTGACCATCAATATAGTATTTTCAAGGCCTACCACCCCCTTAGAGAGGCGAAAGAGGTACAAACCCCTCAATGTGGTTACCCGGGCCTACCACCCCCCGAGCTAGGGACCAAGGTACAAACCCCTCAATATGGTTATACAGGCCTACTACCCCCCGTACTAGGAAACCAAGGTACCAACCCCTTGATACGGTTATACGGGCCTACTACCCCCCGTACTAGGCTTGGTCAACTCACAACACTTTTATAGAGAAAATCATATACATGTGTCTATTTCATCATCATTTCAATAATTATATAACCATTCGATTCATAGGACGTACATTGGACCTTCCATTTCCTAAGGATTCTATCAATGGGCATTTTATCAAACACATGATGGGCTATTGTTCATGTAAATGAAATCATGTACTTCAAGAGTACTAAGTCCAACCAATTCCGAAATACATATAAATCAGCCCACCAACAACATACATATATATATCAACCTTCATAATTTGATCATGGAAGCATGAAAACCATAAACATCACATAATAATTTCATTTCATGATAATATGCAAAAATAGACCATAATAGGATGTGTAGTAGTAATTTCATAATTCAAGAGTTCATAAATGATCATAAGGACCCATAAACTTGAAGTAAAATAGAGGATAAATGGTTGGACTTGTGGAAAGGAAGGTTTCCACAATCAACCCACATACCTCAACTTTGAAGAATCCTTGATGAAGATTGGAATGGAGAATTGAAGCTTGAGATTGAGTCTTGAATCCGGAATTAGAGCTTGAGATGTTTGAATTTGGTTGAAGATCTTGGTGAAATTTTGAAGAGGACTTAGAGAGTGTTTTTGAGTGTTTTGAAGCTAGAAAGAAATATAACTAAGTATGGGACATAACCTCTTTTTATAAAAGAAAACGTCTCCAGCCCGCTACAGTAACTTAGCTTACTGGAATTTGAAATTCTGCCGAGACAAGTTTTACGAAAATGGTCATAACTCCCTCATCCTAACTCAGAATGAGGTGAAACCAATTGCATTGGAAAGTTAACTCGAAGGGCTTTAATTTAATAGGTGGCGGCCCTTCCAGTTCCTTGTGTGCTAAGAGATATGCCCCTTTAAAGTTGACCCTGAAAATCGCATTTTTTGCGATTTTCAAATTTTGATACGGTTGCTCTAAAATTCGGGTTAGACCCATTTCCCACTCAATTTGACCCCCTGAATAAGAATATGAAGTCGAATTTCTGAAATCATGCACGGATTTTGAGATATATGGAAATTACAATTATAGGTGTTTCCAAAGCACATTTTCGGGCATTTTTGGGGTCGTTTCAATATCTCTCCCTTGGGAACAATCGTCCCCGAATATTAAAGAAACGTACATGAGGGACACAAATATGACAATATCAGCCCACATAAGGATGCAACAATGCACTTACACCTTATTTCAAAAACCTCAACATAGTTGTGAAATCACAATGAACTTGTCAACTTAAACATGAATGTATGCAATGACATGGAGGCTGAACTTAAGACATGAGATTTCATAAAGGGCTTAGATCAATACCTTAGGCTTGAGTGGAGTGTAAAAGATAAGGATATCGCCTTTGCATGTCCGCTTCGGCCTCCTAAGTAGCACTTTCAACTTGTTGATTTCTCCAAAGGACTTTAACGAAAGCCACATCTTTGTTTCTCAACCTCTTCACTTGTCTATCTAAAATCTGGACCGGAACCTCTTCATAGGTTAAATTATCTTCAACAACACCACAACATCAAGAGACACAATGGCATTCGGATCACCCACACACTTCCTCAACATAGACACATGAAATACCGAATGAACCAAATCCATTTCGCTAGGCAATTCCAACTCATAAGCTACCTTGCCAATTCTCCTCATCACCTTATAAGGACCCACGTATCTTGGGCTCAACTTGCCCTTCTTACCAAAATGAACCACACCCTTCATGGGTGACACCTTCAAATAGACCCAATCACCAACTTGGAATTCAAGAGCCCTTCTCCTCACATCGGCATAGGACTTTTGGCGACTTTGGGCCGTCTTCAACCTTTCTCTAATCATCCTAACCTTCTCAAGAGCCTCCATAACTAGATCTGGTCCTAACAAGGCCACCTCACCAACCTCAAACCACCCAACCGATGATCTACAACGCCTCCCATAGAGAGCCTCAAAAGGAGCCATACCGATGCTAGAATGATAGCTATTGTTATAGGCAAACTCAATCAATGGAAGATGATCATCCCAACTACCCCTAAGCTCCAATACACAAGCCCTAAGCATATCCTCAAGTGTTTGGATAGTCCTTTCGGCTTGTCCATCCGTTTGCGGGTGAAAGGCCGTAGTAAGCTTAACTCTCGAACCTAGACCCCTTTGAAAGGACTTCCAAAAGTGTGAAGTAAATTGAGTACCACGGTCCGATATGATGGATAGAGGAATTCCATGCAACCTTACCAAGTCATGAATATATAACCTTGCATAATCTTCCGCCCCATATGTTGTCTTTACCGGTAGAAAATGAGCCGATTTTGTCATCCTATCAACCACCACCCAAATAGAATCAAAACCTTTTCTAGTCTTGGGTAAACCAACTACAAAATCCATATTAATTTCTTCCCACTTCCAAGTAGGAATCTCTATGTCTTGGGTTAGACCACCCGGCCTTTGATGTTCGGCCTTGACTTGTTGACAACTATGACAACCGGAGACGAATTTGGCAATGTCCTTCTTCATGCCTCCCCACCAATACACATCCCTCAAATCTCTATACATTTTGGTGGAACCGGGGTGAATGGAATAGGAAGAATTATGAGCCTCCTCAAGAATTTTCTCCCTCAAACCATCAACACAAGGCACACACAACCTACCTTGGTACCTAAGGGCACCATCTCCCCCTTTGGAGAAAACTTCCACCTTGCCCTGCCCTCTTTCACCAAGGCCTTCAATTCTAACAAGGAAGAGTCAAGATCTTGTTTTGCTATCACCTCATCAACCAAGGAAGACCTAGCACCATCAACAACGACCACACCACCATTACCAACCTCTTCCAACCTAACCCCCAACCTAGCCAACCGATGCACCTCCCTAGCCATTTCCCTATCACCAATATCAACATGAGCTAGGCTACCCATAGACACCCTACTCAAAGCATCCGCCACCACATTAGCTTTACCGGGATGATAATGCACACTCATATCATAATCTTTAAGAAATTCTAGCCACCTTCTTTGTCTCAAGTTGAGATCTTTTTGGGTGAAGACATATTGGAGGCTCTTATGATCGGTGAACACATCAACATGTACCCCATACAAGTAATGACGCCAAATCTTCAAAGCAAACACCACCGCGGCTAATTCAAGGTCATGCGTAGGATAGTTCTTTTCATGCACTTTGAGTTGTCTAGACGCATAGGCTATCACCTTACCATTTTGCATTAGGACACAACCCAAGCCAACTCTAGAAGCATCACAATACACGACGAATCCCTCAAGCCCATCCGGTAGTGACAATATAGGAGCGGACACAAGTTTATCTTTCAAGGTTTGAAAACTCCTTTCGCACTCGTCGGTCCACTCAAACTTAGCCTTCTTTTGTGTCAACTTAGTCATGGAAGAAGCAATAGAAGAAAACTCATTCACAAATCTCCGGTAGTAACCCGCTAAGCCCAAGAAGCTCCTAATATCCGACGGGGTCAATGGCCTAGGCCAATTTCTAATCACATCGGTCTTCTTAGGGTCTACCTTAATACCATCCCCCGACACCACATGACCTAGGAAGGCAACCTCCCTCAACCAAAATTCACACTTTTCATACTTAGCATACAAATTCTCCTCTCTCAATCTTTGCAACACCACCCTCAAGTGACCCATATGTTCTTCCTCGCTATGCGAATAGATTAAAATATCATCATTGAAGACCACAACAAAGGAATCAAGGTAGGGTTTAAAGACCCTATTCATTAGGTCCATGAAGATAGCCGGTGCATTGGTCAACCCAAAGGGCATGACCACAAATTCATAATGCCCATACCTAGTTCGGAAGACTATCTTGGGAATGTCACACTCCCTCACCTTCACTTGATGATACCCGGACCGAAGATCTATCTTAGAGAAATGGCTAGCCCCTTGCAATTGGTCAAACAAGTCATCAATCCTAGGAAGAGGATATTTATTCTTGACGACCCTATTGAGTTGCCGGTAATCAATACACATCCTAAGGGACCCATCTTTTTTCTTCACAAACAACACCGGTGCACCCCATGGTGATTGGCTAGGCCTAATAAAACCCTTCTCCAACAAGTCCTTCAATTGTTCCTTCAACTCCTTTAACTCCGCCGGGGCCATACGGTAAGGGGGAATAGAAATGGGTTGAGTATCGGAGAGGAGGTCTATGCCAAAATCTATTTCCCTTTCGAGAGGAACACCGGGAAGGTCATTAGGAAAGACATCAAAGAATTCATTTACGACCGAAACTGACTCTATAAGAAGGGTTTTGGACTCCACATCTCTAACCCTCACAAGGTGATAGAGACACCCCTTAGAGATCAACTTACGGGCTTTAATGCAAGAGATGAACCTACCCTTGACTACCACATTTTGGCTTTCCCATTCAAGAATGGGTTCACTAGGGAATTGGAATTTGACCCTACGGGTTCTACAATCAATGGAAGCATAGTATGCATGCAACCAATCCATCCCAAGAACAACATCAAAATCGACCATGTTCAACTCAACAAGATCACAAGGCAATATTTTATGCAAGATGCAAATAGGACAATTTCTATAGACCTTCCTAGCAATAATATATGTACCAATAGGAGTAGACACCTTATATGACTCACGCAACAAGTCGGGCTCAACATGAAACTTTTTGGCAACAAAGGGGATGACAAAAGAAAGAGAGGCACCCAGATCAATTAATGCATATACATCAAAGTCAAAGATTTTCAACATACCGGTAACGACATCGGGGACTTCATCGACCCCTTGCCTCCCATGCAAAGCATAAAATCGATTATGCCTTGGGGCACCATCTTGTCGGCCCCCTCTCCCCAAAGGAATCGCATTAGCACCTTGTGGACGGACCTCCTTACCCTTGTTGCGATTTCGGGGACAATCCATCGCCTTGTGCCCCATTTCCCCACAACTATAGCAAGCATCGGTATTTCTCAAGCACGGGCCACCATGGCCCTTACCACACTTTGGACATACTCAATAGGACCCATACCACCAACACCTTGGGCCCTTGGAACATCATTAGCAAACCCCTTATGGGGCGCATGAGAAGACCCTTGGCCTTGATGAAACCGACCTCCCCTTCGACTTTGGAACTTGCCTTCAAAACGGGCCCTCTTGGCCTCATGACCCCTCCTCTTCCTCAACTTCTCCTCCTCCATTTGTTCGGCATAGACCATCAAGCGGGACAAGTCCATGTCACTAATCAACATTGTGGACCGGCATTCTTCACTCACTAGGTCGGACACACCCATCACGAATTTATTCATTCTAGATCGTGAGTCGGCAACCAAGTGTGGAGCATATCTTGAAAGTTGGTTAAACTTGAGGGCATACTCCCTCACACTCATAGACCCTTGTTTTAAATTCATGAACTCCACCAATTTGGCTTCCCTAAGCTCAAGAGGAAAGAATCGATTAAGGAAAGCCGTTTTGAACTCTTCCCAAGGCACCACATAGTTTGCCCCCTTCTCTTCTTTCCATTGGTTGTACCATATTTGGGCCACCCCTTTTAGTTGGTAGGCCGCCAATTCCGCCTTATCTTCTGACCTCATGCCCATGATAGCTAATATCTTGTGGACTTCTTCAATGAACTCTTGAAGGTCTTCATCTAACTTAGACCCATAGAATTCCAGGGGATTCATCCGCACGAAGTCTCTCACCCGAGATGCCGGGGTAGGAGCCTGAGGAGCTTGGGCCCCGTGGTTGGCTTGATTAGCCATAGCTTGAGCAAATAAAGTAAGGGCATCCCGAAGATCCCCATTGGTCGGTTGATCATCGGGTGCGCAGGCTCGTCTTCCTCTTGTATTAGGCATGATCTAGCATAGCAAAGAGCAACCGTTAGGGAAGAACTTGATTCAACTCTATAGCACGACTTAGAACAAGGAGAAGGGAAACATTTCCTAAAACGTCTCATAGCCTCCTACTCATAGTTGTGGTGCACAACACAACCATGAATCAGACTCTAATCAACGCGGTGTGTTGGACTCCGAGGATCTATCAACCTAGTGCTCTGATACCAAGTTTGTCACGACCCAAGCCTAGGGCCTAGACGTGACCGGCGAATGGGAAACCCGAAGGAACCCCAAACAAGCCTCATAGCATATCATTACACATTCTTGGTCGCGAAAGCAATTAAAATGACCATAAGCGATAAGCATAATCAAGGGGGAAATCGGGACTAAGAGAGCAAGAGAAAAAAAAAAAAGGAATGATACATAAATACCATAGATGAGTCAAGCTCAAGCATAATACACAACTTGTCCAATACCACCTCTAAACATGGGTACTTAGCGGGGGCCAAGACAAACTACCGGGCTCACCCTCATAGTCAAAACATAACTAAAAAGAAAAAAAGGTCTTATACATAGCAAAAGATCATGAGCAACGTCCCCGGAATGGAGGACTCACCAATAACCTTGATAGGAAATCGTATTAGCCACGCGGAGGAGGAGGGTCAAGCGGTGCTCCGGTCCCTACATGGTGACATCATGTAGGCATAGAGTATGCGTTAGTACGTTTGAATGTACTAGGTATATGGGATGCAATGCAATGCTACAATAGATGGACATCATAGGAAAATGCATAATCATACCCGATAGATAGCACATAAATGAAATGATGTATATAATGACGCTTACATAAAAATCATATTTAGTGGGACGTAGTACATGTGTGGTGAGTGACCATCAATATAGTATTTCCAAGGCCTACCACCCCTTTGGAGAGGCGAAAGAGGTACAAACCCCTCAATGTGGTTACCCGGGCCTACCACCCCCCGAGCTAGGGACCAAGGTACAAACCCCTCAATATGGTTATACGGGCCTACTACCCCCCGTACTAGGCAACCAAGGTACCAACCCCTTGATACGGTTATACGAGCCTACTACCCCCCGTACTAGGCTTGGTCAACTCACAACACTTTTATAGAGAAAATCATATACATGTGTCCATTTCATCATCATTTCAATAATTATATAACCATTTGATTCATAGGACGTACATTGGACCTTCCATTTCCTAAGGATTCTATCAATGGGCATTTTATCAAACACATGATGGGCTAATAGTTCATGTAAATGAAATCATGTACTTCAAGAGTACTAAGTCCAACCAATTCCGAAATACATATCAATCAGCCCACCAACAACATACATATATATATCAACCATCATAATTTGATCATGGAAGCATGAAAACCATAAACATCACATAATAATTTCATTTCATGATAATATGCAAAAATAGACCATAATAGGATGTGTAGTAGTAATTTCATAATTCAAGAGTTCATAAATGATCATAAGGACCCATAAACTTGAAGTAAAATAGAGGATAAATGGTTGGACTTGTGGAAAGGAAGGTTTCCACAATCAACCCACATACCTCAACTTTGAAGAATCCTTGATGAAGATTGGAATGGAGAATTGAAGCTTGAGATTGAGTCTTGAATCCGGAATTAGAGCTTGAGATGTTTGAATTTGGTTGAAGATCTTGGTGAAATTTTGAAGAAGACTTAGAGAGTGTTTTTGAGTGTTTTGAAGCTAGAAAGAAATATAACTAAGTATGGGACATAACCTCTTTTTATAAAAGAAAACGTCTCCAGCCCGCTACAGTAACTTAGCTTACTAGAATTTGAAATTCTGCCGAGACAGGTTTTACGAAAATGATTATAACTCCCTCATCCTAACTCGGAATGAGGTGAAACCAATTGCATTGGAAAGCTAATTCGAAGGGCTTTAATTTAATAGGTAGAAGCCCTTCCAGTTCCTTGTGTGCTAAGAGATATGCCCCTTTAAAGTTGACCCTGAAAATCGCATTTTTTGCGATTTTCAAATTTTGATACGGTTGCTCTAAAATTCGGGTTAAACCCATTTCCCATTCAATTTGACCCCCTGAATAAGAATATGAAGTCGAATTTCCAAAATTATGCACGGATTTTGAGATATATGGAAATTACAATTATAGGTGTTTCCGAAGCACATTTTCGGGCATTTTTGGGGTCGTTTTAGGGGGAAGGCCATCTATAATCTTAGCTTTTCAAGGAAGGTGTCTTTGTACCATAAAAAGTGCCATAAGGTTTGACATCGAAGACCATTAGGGAGAGTATGGACAGTCTCATGCTGAATGGTAAATCTACAATTAAAATGTTCTAAAATGGTGAGGACAAGGGTATAAAGAGCTTCTTCTCTATTTCTTACTAGAGCCATGCCCAAATTATCTACACCATCATCAGTAGCCACCGCATTTATAATAGAGGCTTGCTCTTCCACATTCAGATAATTATCCCACCTGCCTCGAAGTTGGCCAGTAAAACCTGCAACAATCATTTTGCAAATAGTCCTATCTGTGTTTTTAACACTTTTACAGATAGTTGCACACATAAGCATTCTATGAACAAGAATAGTTAACTATCTATCAGTCAGACCATCAAGATTCCATTCATAAATTTTGAAACCACTATTAGATGTATTAGTCTGATTCCAGTCACGTTCGTTAATTAGAACATCTTGAGGAGTAGGACGGGGATAATAATAAGTATTCATGCTAGGTTTGGTAGCATAACCACTATTCTTTCTGGGATTACCCTGAGTTTATTAAACTCCAAAGAAACCTAATTTTTAAAATACCAGTAGTTTCAATTTTATCAGCAAAATACTTTGATAAATCGAAAGTCTTAAATTTCAAACCAGAAATCTTTTTATCAATAAGCTCTTTAAAATCTAAATCAATTTTTTTTTTTAATCAAGGAGCTCTTCCAACTCAATCAAAGAACCAAATTTAAAATCTTGAATTTCAGGAGGTCTTTGAACATGAGTAGGAACGACCTCGGCTTTACTTCCAGAAGTAGAAGCAACATTAGTCTTAGCTATATTAGATTTTATATCTTGCATTAAAATAGTTATTTCATCAAGTTTTTTTTATCAAGAGAGCTAATATGCTCGCCCAAACCTTTAACATAAAGACTCAAATAATTATTTTGAGTAATAAGTTTATTAATTTCAGCAACACTGATAGAAGCAATATCTTTAATGAATTTTTGAAATGTCGAGAAAGTAATACCTGTATTATTTGGCAAAAAAAAAGATGACTGAGGAGGGTAGATGGCTTTTGTAAGATTACCACTACCATCTTTATAAGTCCTTTCAATAACATTGATATACATAGGTAAATAAGTGGTTATAAACCAAGGAACAAAATACATAATTTGATTATGTAAAGCACAAGTTTCATAAAGCTCTTGAGAGATATTATTCATATCTTCTTTACTATAAAAATCAAAGAACCAAGTTTTAAACCGATTCCTTTTTTCATCAAAAAATTCTTTTTGAATATGTTTTCTTGCCAGAGAACCTGGACTAAAATCAAGTTGGTGTGGAATCATTAAGAATCATTAAGGTCAAACTCCATTTCGGAGACAAAAGGAATATCCTTATCAGAAATGTCATCATTCACCTGAACTATATTAGTTCGGGGGTCGATCTTTACCTTTTCGACCAAAGAGTTGCTATCAGTTGCAATAGTATGTAAAGAAGCAGCACGACCTCGGGCTGAACCATATACAGGTTCCACATGGGAAATATGATGAATCACAGGAAAACGTCTACGACTAGATAAAGACTGTCTATTATATCTGTGATTCACAAAAGACATCAACCTATTATTGGAAAAAGACTGCCTATGAGGCGTATAACTATTATCAGAAAACTAAATACAAATCCTACCATCGAGATTTTGCGATATATGAGAGAAATTAGAATTAGTAACCGCACTTGTTAACTGATTAGGGGATATAATCGAATTTAGAGTCCAAGAAGTTGGGAAATCTATTTCTTCCCACTGAATAGGTCTTTTGGTGGTGACGTTGGACCTTGAAAAAATTAGTTTCCACCAAAATAGTTTGTTTAGATGTATCATATAATTCACATCTAGGATTTAGAGTAGATAATAATTTAAAATAAATTCTATAAGATAAAGTAATGAGTTCTGAACCAGCCGCATAACTATAACCATGTGTTTTAACATTTAATGTTAAGGCATCAAGTATATTAACATCAGTAAGAGATAACTGCAAATTAGGATGAGTATTAAAGTAAACGGGACCGTAGGCCACCGTAGGTTCAATCGAACCCATAAGAGACTGTCTAAACTTTAAATTTTTAGTGTATCTCAAAGCTACCAAAAAGGTTTTAGGTAACCCTTTAAGGGTTAGAGGCTTAAAAGCAATTTGCACCATACCAATATGTAGGTAGTTATACTAATTTTCATGTAAATCAATATCACGCTCGTTTAGCAAACGAATAGTTTGTTCAGACGAATTTAAAGCTAAAGATTGCTCAGTAGTTTTAATCAATTGTTTAGAAGACAGTTTATCAAACCAACCATAATCATAAATAGTTTTGATCGGGACTTAGGAATAGCCCATTTGTTTAACAAATCAAGGTTTTGAGGTACATCAACCTCTTCAAGTCTGGTACTTTTAGTACAAGTTTCTCCTGGATCCATGAGACAAAGATCATATCTATGTCAAATAGTTCACCTCTATCTCATATATACCATAAAAGTTCTAAGCTCTGATACCAAATTTATAGGATCAGAGACCTGGCGATAGTTCACCCAGTCAGAGATCTAGCAAGTCAGCATCTTTAAGCTAAACGAATAGTCTATTCAGACGAATTTAAAGCTGAAGATTGTTCAGTCGTTTTAATCAATTGTTTAGAAGACAGTTTATCAAACCAACCATAAATATATATACTTTTGATCGGCACTTTAGGAATAGTCCATTTGTTTAACAAATTAAGGTTTTGAGGTACATTGACCTCTTCAAGTTTGGTACTTTTAGTACAAGTTTCTCCCAGATTCATGAGAAAAAGATCATAACTATGTAAAATAGTTCATCTCCATCTCATATATACAATGAAAGTTCTAGGCTCTGATACCAGATTTATAGGATCGGAGACCTGGTGGTAGTCCACCCAGTTAGAGATCTAGCAAGTCAGTATCCTTAAGCTAGTGGTAGTTCGCCTGCGTAAGAACTGAAATACACAAGAATTTTTATATAGTTTCTCAAATTGCATGGTATTATTTTACCTGAGCAAAGGGCCTGTCAATGATCTAATACATACTTCTTATTGAGCCCGTGTGTCTGATAGTTCTAATCGGGTATAAGGCGCCCTTTTTCAACTCTTTTTCGGGCTATGAACCACGACTGACCAGACGGAGCCACTAAGACAAAGCCGATAAGAGTAGTACTAGATCCACTGTACCTCGATCTCAGAACCAAGTATAGAACCCATAACAAAATTCCTTTATATTTTAATAAAGCTTAGATCGTTCATGGTCTATATAGGAGAGAAGTTAGTTATTCAACATTGATATGAGATCTTTAGCCAGACATAGTTCTGGCTAGGAGAGACAAAGCTAAAATAAAGACTAAAAATAAAAATACCTTATAAAGATGGTTGTAACCAAAGTCCAATATGTGAAGAACTGATTGGATTTTTATTTATAATCGAAAATTGGATCAGGGCTTACAAAGAGATGGTTTTACAAAGATTTAAATTATTTCTAAAATAGAGCATTTTTTTTTATGCCCTCATTCTAAGAGGCTAAGGCTTTTATAGACAAAAATAAAAACAAAATGAATCTATGTATAGTAAAAAGGGTCCCACTATTGGGGTACCTGAACAGTGTATCTACTGTTAATGAATAGTGTTTCTATTGTTGAATGGGCTCCAGGCAACAGTGGATCTCCTATTGAGTGGGCTCAAGCTTTTACGATGTCATCTTCTTTATGTCTTTTCTTTTTCATGTCTTTTATCCATGGCCTTCATTTGTTGCAAGAATTCTTCGGTATCTTGTAGTTCAGTGGCAGACAATATATTGTCTGTTTCAACCTGCTGCGACTCTTCTGCGATATCATCGTTACTTGTCTCACTCCGCATTGAAGTGTCTAATTTATTGATCTGAGTTATGGTTTGAAGTAAATTTCTCTTTACTTCTCCTAGATAGTCATTAATCATGCTTTCCTTATCTCCCTCTTGAAAAGATATTCTTCTGGCAATATGCCTTACCGAGTTATCATTAATAATTCCTTTTTGAGAAATTTTATTATATTCAGTGATTCTCTCGCTAATGGTATCCAAAAGCTCCTGACCAATTAATTACTTAGTTTTGGGATCTTGTTTCATTAGTTTGTCCCAAAACTTATTGTAATAGGTCCAGTAAAGGCAAGGAATATTTTCCTCTGTGAATCCTACTTCAGGAGTCCTTTTGTGAATCCACGGTATCAAAAATTCAATAAAGTATTAGATTTGATCTATCTTCTCTAACCAACAGATATGATCTACATGATACAATTTGTTTAAGTCAGGTGACACTTTTGTCCATTCTTTGTATAACTTAAGGAACTATTCAGGTAAAATTTGAATAGTGGGACTGTGGTATGACCACCAATTTATAAACCAATTTGGAATTCCCTTTGCAAATATCTTTACGCACACTTTATGAACCAAGTGTGTTTATGTTTATCATTGTTATAATAGAGCACTTTATCAAATGCTTGGATATAATCCCAATACGTGAAATTCATTCTAGTATTGTTGAGGCTCATCTGTGTCTCCTTCATGGTAGAAATACCCAGTCTTCAACAAATATAACCTGTTTAATAATGATTTTTGAGAAGTTATAAACTAAACCATGTAGGCTATATCATGTATCGGAGAAGTGCTAAAGTTCTACACTTCCTAAGCTTATCAAGATTTCTTCTGATTGAGTTTTGTATGACTCCCCCGGATAATATAATCTGTTGATTCAGTACCTTTGAAATATCTTCCAAGGTTCATCTTTTCTCTGAAGATCAGAATTTTCTAAAAGAAATATCATTTCTTTTCTATAATTTGTCGTAGAATTTGATATCATCAATATCCTTTTTTTTGGTGATGGAAGCAAAAGTATCCTTTTGCTTTTAAGCAGCCAAGTATGCATGCATTTGACCGTATAACAGACTGTCTTTTGGAATATCTTCCAAATTGATCATTTGCCTTGAACTGGATGAAGATTCTTCTTGGGAGGAAATTTTCTTGTTTATCAAAGCCCTTCTTCCCATTTGTATGACCGGGAAATTTGATGAGGATCTGTATAATGATACTTGATAAGACTATGAATTGGTTGGGGATTCGTATGATGGTCCTTGGGATGATCTTCCCCTTACTCTGCCCTTAGTATGAATCAATGGTGGATCCATCCTACAAACATAACAATCTTTAGTCACTCAGAGAAATAATCGGTCAGATATTCTTCTAGGTAATCAAGGTTTAGAAATCTTCAAAATCTTCTTTCATAATATCATCAATAAGTTTTTTAAATATTAAAACCTTTTAGATCTCTAGGTAATATAAGTACCTTGAGGATAGTTTTATTATCAAAAAAGGCTTCGCAAAACATTTTATTGAAGGTGTTCTCTGGATAAAAAATCCGGTAAATAGTTATCAACTCCCATTTTATATTGAATCTCAAAGTCAAAAGGGGCTAATTCAGTTTGCCACCTTGCAAATATTAATTTCGAAGCATCATGTTTGAAATCTTTATCAAACATTAATTTGACGGATTGAGCATCAGTTTTTATCAAAAACTTATGATTGTATAAATTATCCTGAAACTTCAAAACACATTTAACAATAGTTAACAATTCATGGGCCACAGTAGCGCATTTTTTCTAGGCCTCATTCATCTTTCCAGAATGAAATCTGATCAGGTATTCATTTTTATCATTGGGATTAATTTGATTGAAAATCCCACCATAACCAACATTAGACACATCCGTCTCAATAATTTTATGCCAAGCAAGGTTGGTAAGGGCTAAGCAAGGTAACGATTGAACTCGCAGTTTAATATCCTTTACCAAGGTAGTATGACTGTTAGTCCAGGGAGATTTATCATTTTTCTTCAGCCTATCATATAAAGGGGCCAAATCACGAGAAATATTTTGATAGAAAGGGGATATGTAATTCAAACTTCCCAAAAATCTTTGCAATTGAGTCCTATCATGGATAACATCAGGAAATTTCGAAGAAAAGTCAATAGCTCTTTGAATAGGGGTGACTTTCCCCTGACAAATCTGATGTCCTAGAAATCGAGCATCTATTTGGAATAAACTCAGTTTTAGTTTTGAGATAACCAAATCATTTTGTATCACAATTTTCTTAAAAATATCAAGATGCCTAATATGCATTTCAAATGGTTTAGAAAATACTAAAATATCATCAATGTAGACAATAATAAAATCCATATTTGGATTAAAAAATATCGTTCATGATTTTCTGAAATTCAGATGGGGCATTTTTCAAACCAAAAGGCATAACATTCCATTCATATTGTTCAAATGGAACATTAAAAGATGTTCTATAAGCATGCTCTTTAAATATTTGGATCTGCCAATAACCTGATTTTAAATCAAATTTTGAAAATATATTGGCATTATGTAATCTAGAAAGTAAATCTCTTTTGTTTGGAATAGGATACCTAATCCACTTTAAATACTTATTTAAAGGTTTATAATTAATAACCAATCTAGGGATACCTTGTTCCCCTTCAACAACATTCTTAACATAAAAGGTTGTGCAAGACGAAGGGGATTTAGAAGGTTTAATCAAACCCTTTTGTAACAGATTATCAATCTCATTTTTGCAAAATTCTACTAACTCAGCGTTCATTAGGGCCGAGATTTAGTAGGGATATCATCTTCAGAAAATCCTTCTTCATAGGGAAGAGTCACGATGTGCTTCTTTCTATTCCAAAAAGCACTGGGGTGATCTACACAAATATGAATGGCAATTTTTTCAAAAATCAATTTAATTTTTTCCTTCACTTTTGCAGATTTCAGAGAATCAAATTTATTCATATTGAATAATTGCAATTGTAAAGAATCCATATGATTCTGCTTCATATTAATCAAAGCATTAATATCTCTGGTTACCGGATCTGTAACATATTTCACTATCTTTATAAGTAGCAGAAAATCCTTTTGAGTTAATACCTGTAAAAGGATAAATAGCATTTATAAACAGGGTTCCAAGTATGATTGGAGGGTATAATTGATTTTTAACTAGGAAGAAGTAATGAGGAATGTAGACTTTATTCTGGCAAATTTTTGCATTAGGCAATTTATATTTTATATCTAAAGCATGTCCTAATGCAGACTTGACCAAATGAGTAGTTTTTTGAAAATATTTCGTAGACACTAAGCCTTCCTGAATATAGCTAACATCTACACCACTATCAATCATGGCAATGTTAGTAATCGAAAAATTATTATCAATCAAAATAGTACATGTAACATACCATTTATGAGCAGTAATAATTTGCGTCATTCCCAAAAACATATCTTGTTTAGGGTCAAGTTTAATAGGTTCTTTTTCAACATGATTTACAGAAATAACTTTTTATTTTGAAAACTTGTCTTCAAATTTATGCATCTCAATCTGAGTAATTCTATGATCACAAATCAATTGATTTTGCTTAAGAGATTCAATCTCTCTCTTTCAATTCTCAATTTCAACCTTTAAGTCATCAAAAGAAGAATCTTTTTTTGGAAAAGCATTTCTTTTTATAAGACGATCATCAACCTCTTTTAAAGAGTAAGGAGCTGAATATTCAAAATCATTTAAATCATTCTTCTTGTTTTCAAAAAGTTTAGAAGAACTTGAACTAGCTTCGTTTGAAGTAGCCAAATTAATTATTTTTTCTCGAAACTTGTTATCAGTAACTTCTTTCAAAAGTTCAATCACATTATCAGAAGTGATTGTGTTCATATTGAAATCTTGAAGTTGCAATTGAAGTTTATATATTTCATCGTCTTCACAGTTGCAAGTATTACCTTGGCAGGTAGTGCAAGGGCTATCACAATTTTTATCATTATCAGATAAATCAAGCAATTCAATAACAGAACCTGAATTGGATTCGTAATCGTCGGCCGAACATGAGGTGTATAACAATCCATAAACCTTCTCATAGGTTTCTCCATCAAGTTCCAAAGTTTTCAACTTATTCAACTTGCAATTAGGGGTAATATGACCAAGTTGTCCACACTTGTAACATTCTACCTTAGAAAGGTCTCTTCCCGATATCCTTGGTAAATATATGAGATTTACGATAGCTCTTTCTATCTTCGCGTTCTTTTTTGGACCTTCGTCTAGATCTCTTTTCCCTGTGAGAACCTTCAGTTCTGGAGGACCTGTAATACCTATTCTTATTGCTGCTTTTAGCAGTAGGATCGATAGACTGAACTAGGTGCAAAATCTCGCAATTGAGACTTTTCCTTAAACTTATCCATCTTAAGTTGTCTGGCCATCTGCAGTTCGTTGCACAAGTTGAAACCTTCTTGTGTGCAAGTTCTTATAATTTTTCCATAAGTATAATCCTTATAAGGGATTTCACCATGACTACCTCTTGGAGCTTTACAAACTTGTTCGGCAAATAAAGGGGGAAGGCCATCTATAAACTTAGATTTCCAATACTCAACTTTATTTTCGGGTAATTCCATAACACTACTAAGGAACGTGTCTTTTTACCATCTGAAGTGCCCTAAGGTCTGACATCAAAGACCGTTAAGGAGAGTACAGACAGTCTTATGCTGATTGGTAAATCTACCATTAAAATGTTCTAAAATGGTGAGGACAAGGGTATAAACAGCATATTCTATGTTTCTTACTAGAGCCATGCCTAGATTATCAACACCATCATCAGTAGCCATCGCATTTATAATAGAGGCTTTCTCTTCCATATTCAGATAATTATCCCACCACTCTCAAAGCTGGCCTGTAAAACCTGCAACAATCATTTTGAAGATAGTCCTATCTATGTTTGTAACACTTTTATAAATAGTTGCATACATAAGCATTCTATGAACACAAATAGTTAACTTTCTATCAGTCAGGCCATCAAGATTCCATTCATAAATTTTGGAACCACTATAAGACGTATTAGTCCAATTCCAGTCACATTCTTCAATTGGAACATATTGAGGAGTAGGACAGGGATAATAATAAGTATTCATGCTAGGTTTGGTAGTATAACTTCTATTCTTTCTAGGATAACCCCTGAGTTTATTAAACTCCAAAGAAACTTGATTTTAAAATCACCTGTAGTTTCCATTTTATTTAGCATCCGAATTCAAGGAATAAATACGAATCAAAATATATACAAATTTAATATAGTTTTGTGACTGTATGGAAGGATCTAATCCTTTTACCCGAGCAAAGGGCCTGTCAAGATTTAATATGTATTGTTATTGAGCCCATGTGTCTAGCAGTTCTCACTAGGTATATACGCTCTTTTTTAACTCATTAATGGGCTTAGAACCAGACTGGCTAGACGGAGTCACAAAGACAAAGCCAATAACAATATTATCGAATTTGACTGTACCACCATCTCAGAACCAAGTCAAGAAACCATATATAAATTTATTTATATTTTGATAAAGTGTAGATCTTTCATGGTAGATATAAAAGAGAAGTTAGTTATCCAACGTAGATATGAATCTTTATCCAGCCATTCACAGCTCAGATCGGAGAAATAATAAAAGATGTAATCGAAATAGTATAATGCCTTATAAAGGTGGCCGACACCAAGGCCTATGAGAGAACTATACAAGTTTATTAGCTTCCAGTCAGTATTCGGTGAACTCAAACTTTACAAAAGGACAACTTTACAATTTAGAGAGAGAGTGTGTGTATGTTTTCTAACCTTCTCTCTACAGACTAAAAATAAACTTATTTACATAAGAAAAAAAAAGGAATCTTTGTACAGTAACTGTGGGTCCCTTATCAGTGGGTCCCATATGTACAATAACAATGTATATATTGTTGATCAACTGTGTATCTACTGTTGATGGTGGCTTTTACTGTAGAGATAAACTTCACAGCCCGTCCTTTTCCTTCAATTGTTGGAGGAAATCTTCCGCCTTTCTCATAGTATCTTCTGAAGTAGGTTTTTCTGACTCACTAGGTTGAGCCTCTTGAATATCTTCTTCGACGTCATCGCTTTTCTCATTTCTCATAAAAGTGTCTGATTTCTCGTATTGAGTAATACTGAGAAGAAGATTCCTCTTGACTTCTTCTAGATAGCTATTAATCATCACCTCTTTATTTTCATCTTGAATGGAGATTTATCGAGCAATATGCCTAACCGAGCTATCATTAATTATTCCTTTTTGAGGAGTAATACAATATTCTTGGATCCTTTTTGCAATAAGATCCAGCAGTTCTTGTCCATTTATAAACTTCGTTTTAGAATCTTTTTTCATTAATTTGTCCCAAAAATTATTATAAAAAGTTATATATAAACAACAAATTTGCTCCTCGGTGAATCCCACTTCTGGGGTCCATTTATGAATCCAAGGGATAGAGAATTCAATGAAAAATAATTTATTTTATTTTTTTCTATATAAAAAATATGATCTATATGGTATAACTCATTTAGGTCTGGTGAAACTTTAATCCATTCTTTATATAATTTAAGAAATGGATTAGGCAAAAACTTTGTAGTTGGACCTTCGTATGACCACCAATTCAAAAACCAATTAGGAATCAGTTCTGCAAATATATTTGCACAAATTTTTATAAACCATGTATGCTTATGTCTTTCATTATTGTAGTAGAGAACTTTATCAAAAGCATGAATATAGTCCAGTAGGTGAAACTCATAGAGACTTTGTTTAGGCTGATCTACTTTTCTTTCATTGTGGAAATACCCCAATCTTCAATAGATATAATCTATTTAATTATCATTTTGGAGAAATTATAAACATTCTCATTGGTGTTGTAGCCTGAAAAGTGCTGAAATTCAACACTACCAGTGCTTATCAAAATGGTCTCATAATAAGATTAGGTTTTGTATGACTCACCTGGGAAATATAATCCATTGATTTGGTATCGCTGGAATATCTTTCAGGGTTCTTCTTTTCTCTGAATTTCAGAGTTTTCCAAAAGAAAAATTATTTCTTTCTTTAATAACTTTTCATAAGATTTGATATCATCAATATCTTCTTTAGCTATAGATGCAAAAGTGTCACTTTGCTTCTGAGACAAATATGCCTATAATTGTGCGTATAACAGACTGCTTTCTGGAATATCTTCCATATGTACTGAAGATGAAGCCTCATTTTGGGAGATTTTGGAGTTTATCAAACTCATTCTTACTCTTTGTATAACTGGGGAGTTGGAAGAGGATCCATATGACGATCCTGGGGATGATCTTCCCCTTCCTCTTGTGTTATTTCCCCTACCTCTGCCCTTGGTTATCCAAGGAGGGTCCATCCTGCAAACATAACACTTGGTTTTATTCGGATGTATCATAGTAGTCACTGTAATAATTTTCCTCATCGATATTGATAATTTCTTCAAAATTATGTATAGAGAAATCTTCTCAAATAATATCATCGATAGCTTCCCATAAAATTAATTCTTGTAAATCTTTATTAAGAGGAATTACCTTTAAAATAGTAACTAAAGTTTTTTCATCAGAGAAGATTGTATAAAAACTCATTATGAAGTTAAATATTGTCTAGATAGAAAATATGGAAGAGAGTTATCACTTCCCTTTTTTATATTGGATTTCAAAATCAAAAGGAGCTAATTGGGCCTGCCACCTAGCAAATATTAACTTTGAAGCATCATGCTTAAAGTCTTTGTTAAACATAAACTTCACAAATTGAGCATCAGTTTTTTACCAAAAACTTTTTATTACATAAATCATCTTGAAATTTTAACACGCATTTAACGATAGTTAACATTTCATGAGCCACCATAGCATATTTCTTCTGGGCTTCTTTCCATTTCCCATAATGAAATATGATCAAATATTATTTTTTGTCGTTGAGAGTAATTTGTTTTAATATCCCACCATAACCAATATTAGACACATCTGTCTCAATAATTTCTTGTCAAGTAGGGTTAGCAAGAGTTAAGCATGGTAAAGATTGAACACAAAGTTTAATATCCTTTACCAAAGTGGAATGGCTAGTAGTCCATGGTGATTTACTATCCTTTTTCAGTGTGTCGTATTAAGGGGCCAAATCACAAGATATTTTTTTATAAAAGGGGGAAATGTAATTTAAACTCCCTATAAATCTTTGCAATTGAGTTCTATCAGTGATGAAATCAGGAAATTTTGATGCAAAGTCGATTGATCTTTGAATCAGGGTGACTTTTCCTTGTCAAATATGATGTCCTAGAAATCGAACATCAGTTTGAAATAAGCTCATTTGTAGTTTAGAAATGACCAAACCATTTTGTATAACAATTTTCTTGAAGATGTCCAGATGCTTAATATGCATTTCAAACGTTTTCAAGAATACCAAAATATCATCAATATAAACAATGATAAAATCCAAGTATGGATTGAAAATATCATTCATGATTTTTTGAAATTTAGATGGAGCATTTTTCAAACCGAATGGCATAATATTCCATTCATATTGTCCAAATGGGAAATTAAAAGTTGTTCTTATAGCATGCTCTTTAAATATTTGGATCTCCCCATATCCTGATTTTAAATCAAAATTTGAAAATATATTGGCATCATATAATCTGGACAATAAATCTCTTTTGTTTGGAATAGGATACCTAATCCATTTTAAATACTTATTTAAAGGTTTATAATTGATAACCAATCTAGGAGTACCTCGTTCCCTTTCAGCAGCATTGTTAACATAAAATGCACTAGACTAAGGTGATTTTGAAGGTTTTATCAAACCCTTTTTTAACAAATTATCAATTTTCTTTTTGCAGAATTCTACCAATTCAGTGTTCATCTAACAAGGACGAGATTTAGTAGGAATATCATTCTCAGAAAAATCATCTTCATATGGAAGAGTAACAATATGTTTTTTTCGTTTTCAGAAAGCACTACGATGATCAGCACAAATATCAATAGCAATTTGTTCAGAAATTAATTTAATTTTTTCTTGTACTTTGTTGGATTTCAAAGTATCAAATATATTTGTACTAAACAATTCAAGTTGCAGAGAATCAACATGCTTTTGTTTCATATGAATTAAAGCATTATTATCACGAGAAATAGGGTCAGTGATAAAAGTATAACTAATATTTGTCTTCATAAGTAGCAGAAAACCCTTTAACATTTATGCTAGTAAAAGGATAAATAGCATTTATAAAAAGTGGTTCCAAGTATAATTGGAGGGTATAACTGATTTTTAACCAAGAAAAAGAAATGCGGAATGCAAACTTTATTTTGGCAAATAAGAGTATTAGGTAATTTATACTCTATATCTAAAGCATGTCCAGAAGTAGATTTAACCATATGAATAGTTTTTTCAAAGTATTTAGTAGGTACAAGACCTTCTTGAATACAACTAACATCGGCTCCACTATCGATCATAGCAATATCAGTTATGAAAAACTAATATCAATCAATATGGTGCATTTAACATACCATTTATGAGCAGTAACAATTTGCATCATTCCTAAAATCATAGCTTGTCTAGGATGAAGATTAAAAGGTTTTGCAAGAGTATTTTCTTCAACAATGTTTTTACCCTTGTTATTAATAGTTTCTATCTAAGTAAGACGATGATCACAAATCATTTAATTTTGTTTAAGAGATTTAATCTCATTTTTAAAATTTTCAATTTCTTTTTTTAAATCATCAAATGAAGAATCTCTAGTGTGAGTAGTTTGTTTATTAAGTCTGTTATTAATTTCAGACAAAGAATATGGTGCATAATATTCGAATTCAAAATCATTCTTTTGTTTTTCTGGATTTTTTGAAAAATTAGAACTAGCATTACTATTAACAACTAATTGAATAATTTTTTCACGAAGATTATTATCTGTAACTTCTTTCAAAAGTTCTATCACATTATCAGTGGTAATAGTATTTATATTCAAATCTTCAAATTGAGATTGCAATTTATAAAATTCATCATTTTCACAAGAACAAATATCACCATGACAAGCATTGCAAGTATTTATTTTATCATGCTGATTACTATCAGATAAACCAAGCAAATCAATCTCTTCTTCAGAACCTGAATCAGAATCATAATCAGACTTAGAACCAGAAGTGTATAAAAAACTATAAACCTTATCATGAATTTCTTCATCAAGTTCTAAGGTTTTCAGCTTTTCAAACTTACAATTGGGTGCTATGTGATCGAAATTTCCACATTTATAGCACCTGATATTGGCGAGCTCCCGCTTAGACATATTCTTGGTAAATCTATTAGACTTACGAAAGGATTTTCTAGAGTCGCATTCTTCCTTAGATCTATATCTAGACCTCTTTTTCCTATAATGTTTATCTGGATTGGAGTATCTAGAATCTCTATGTTTCTTCTTCTTGCTATTAGTCGAAGTATCAGGTAAACCAAACTGGGTACAAAAGTCTCCTAGCTGAGATCTTTCTCTAAGTTTAACCATCTTAAAATGTCTGGATAACTTCAATTCATTGCACAAAATTTATACCTTCTTGAGTGCAAACTCCTATCAGCTTACCATAAGTATAATCCCTATAAGGAATTTCACCATGCTCATTTCTCAGAGTTTTTTTAAATCTTTCGGCAAACAAAGGAGGAAGGCCATCTATAAACTTAGTTTTCCAATGCTCATAACTGTTTTCGGGCAATTTCATCACCCTGCTCATATAAGTATCTTTATCTCAATTCACCTAATTTTCTACAACCTAGACCATTTAATAAGGTGCGAACAGTCTCATATTGATTGGTAAATCTACCATTAAAGTGTTCTAAAATGGTTAGTACTAAGGTATAAACACCGTCTTCTCTATTTTTCACTAGAGCCATGCCTAAGTTATCAACATCTTCACTAACGGAAGTAGCATTTATCACCGCAGCTTTTTGTTCAATGCTCATATAAGTATCCTACCAACCTCTGAGTTGGCCAGTAAAACCTACAATAATCATTTTGCAAATATTTCTATCTGTGTTTTTAACACTTTTATAGATAGTTGCATACATAAGCATTCTATGAACAAGAATAGTTAATTGTCTATCAGTCTAACCATCAAGATTCCATTCATAAATTTTAGACCCAATATAAGAGGTATTAGTCTGATTCAATCTCGTTCCTCTATAAGCACATCTTGAGGAGTTGGTCTGGAATAATAATAGGTTTGCATGCTAGGTTTATGAGAAAACTTTATATTATTATTCTTTTTGGGATAATCGCGAAATTTATTAAATTCTAAAGAAACATGATTTTTAGAATTAGAAGTTTTTTTTTTCATTTCATCTGCAAAATTATCTGACAAATCAATGGGCTTTGCACCAAATTCAGACAACTTTTTATCAAGAAGTTCTTCTAAATCATAAAGTGGTTTAAATTTAAAATCCCGAATCTCAGAGGGACTTTGCACATGAATAGAAATAATCTGAGCTTTTGAATTGCCTTTAGAAGTAGAAGTTGTATCAGAAGTATTTAAATCATTTTTTATTTGAATTATCAAAGAAGTTAATTCATCCAATTTTTTTATCAAGAGAGCTAATATGTTTACCCAAAACTTTAACATAAAGTCCCAAATAATTATTTTGTGAAATTAAATGATTTATTTCATTAATGCTGACTACCGCAACATCTTCTTCAACAAATATTTGAATGGCAGTAAAGGTGATACCAGTATTATTTGGTAAAGTAAAAGATGAATGAGGTGGATAAACCACCTTAATAATATTACCAGATCCATCTTCATAAGATCGTTCAAGAATGTTGATGAATAAAGGTAAATAAGTGGTTATAAACCAAGGTACAAAATACATAATTTGATTATGTAAAGCACAAGTTTCATAAAAACTCTTGAGAAATATTATTTAAATCATTAGCACTATAAGTGCCAAAAAACCATGTTTTAAACTGGTTCCATTTATCACTTGAAATTCATTCTGAATATACTTTCTTGGCAATGAATCTGAAATAAAATCTATTTGTTTGATGAATGTACACCAAATAGATTTTAGTCCACGTTCACTAGCAAGAAAGTACATTCAGAATGAATTTTCAAGTGATAAATGGAACCAGTTTAAAACATGGTTTTTTGACACTTATAGTGCTATTGATTTAAATAATATTTCTCAAGAGTTTTATGAAACTTGTGCTTTACATAATCAAATTATGTATTTTGTACCTTGGTTTATAACCACTTATTTACCTTTATTCATCAACATTCTTGAACGATCTTATGAAGATGGATCTGGTAATATTATTAAGGCAGTTTATCCACCTTATTCATCTTTTATTTTACCAAATAATATTGGTATCACCTTTACTGCCTTTCAAAAATTTGTTGAAGAAGATGTTGCAGCAGTCAACATTAATGAAATAAATAATTTAATTTCTCAAAATAATTAATTGGGACTTTATGTTAAAGTTTTGGGTGAACATATTAGTCCTCTTGATAAAAAAAATTGGATGAATTAACTCCTTTGAAAATTCAAATAAAAAATGATTTAAAGACTTTCGATACGGCTTCTACTTCTAAAGGTAATTCAGAAGCTCAGATTATTTCTACTCATGTGCAAAGTCCCCATGAGATTCGAGATTTTAAATTTAAACCACATTATGATTGAGAAGAACTTCTTGATAAAAAGTTGTCTAAATTTGGTGTAAAGCCCATTGATTTGTCAGATAATTTTGCAGAAGAAATGGAAAAAACTTTTGATTCTAGAAATCATGTTTCTTTAGAATTTAATAAACTTTGCGGTTATCCCAAGAAGAAGAAGAATATAAAGTTTGCTCATAAACCTAGCATGCAAACCTATTATTATTCCAGACCAACTCCTCAAGATGTGGTTATAGAGGAACGAGATTGGAATCAGACTAATACCTTTTATAGTGGGTCTAAAATTTACGAATGGAATCTTGATGGTATGACTGATAGACAGTTAACTATTCTTGTTCATAGAATGCTTATGTATGCAACTATCTGTAAAAGTGTTAAACACACAAATAGAAATATTTGAAAAATGATTATTGCAGGTTTTACTGGCCAACTCAGAGGTTGGTGGGATAATTATATAAGCATTGAACAAAAATTTGCGATGATAAATGCTACTTCCGATAGTGAAGGTGTTGATAACTTAGGCATGGCTCTAGTGAAAAATACAAAAAACGGTGTTTATACCTTAGTCTTAACCATTTTAGAACACTTTAATGGTAGATTTACCAATCAGTATGAGACTGTTCGCACCTTATTAAATGGCCTATGCTGCAGAAAATTAGGTGAATTTAGATGGTATAAAGATACTTATATGAGCAGGGTGATAGAATTGCCCGAAAATAGTTATGAGCATTGGAAAGCTAAGTTTATAGATGGCCTTCCTCCTTTGTTTGCCGAAAGAGTTAGAAAAACTCTGAGAAATGAGCATGGTGAAATTCCTTATAGGGACTATACTTATGGTAAGCTGATAAGAGTTTGCACTCAAGAAGGTATAAATTTGTGCAATGAATTGAAGTTATCCAGACAACTTACGATGAATAAGCTTAGAGAAAGATCTCAGTTAGGAGACTTTTGTACCCAGTTCGGTTTACCTGATACTTCGGCTAATAGCAAGAAGAAGCAACATAGAGATTCTAGATACTCCAATCCAGATAAACCTTATAGGAAGAAGAGGTCTATATATAGATCTAAGGAAGAACGCGACTGTAGAAAGCCCTTTCGTAAGTCTAATAGATTTACCAAGAATACATCTAAGCGGGAGCTCGCCAATATCAAGTGCTATAAATATGGAAATTTCGGTCACATAGCACCCAATTGTAAGCTTGAAAAGCTGAAAACCTTAGAACTTGATGAAGAAATTCATGATAAGGTTTATAGTTTCTTATACACTTCTGGTTCTGAGTCTGATTATGATTTCGATTTAGGTTTTGAAGAAGAGATTGATTTTCTTGGTTTATCTGATAGTAATCTGCATGATAAAATAAATACTTGCAATGCTTGTCATGGTGATATTTGTTCTTGTGAAAATGATGAATTTTATAAATTGCAATCTCAATTTGAAGATTTGAATATAAATACTATTATCTATGATAATGTGATAGAACTTTTGAAAGAAGTTACAGATAATAATCTTCGTGAAAAAATTATTCAATTAGCTATAAATAATAATTCTAGTTCTAGTTTTTCAAAAAATTCAGAAAAACACAGGAATTATTTTGAATTCGAATATTCTGCACCATATTCTTTGTCTAAAATTAATAACAGACTTAATAAACAAACTACTCACTCTAGAGATTCTTCTTTTGATGATTTAAAAATTAAATTGAAAATTTGAAAAATGAGATTAAATATCTTATACAAAATCAAATGATTTGTGATCATCGTCTTACTAAGATAGAAACTTTTAATAACAAGGGTAAAAACATTGTTGAAGAAAATACTCTTGCAAAACCTTTTAATCTTGATCCTAGACAAGGTAAGTTTTTAGGAATGAAGCAAATTGTTACTGCTCATAAATGGTATGTTAATTGCACCATATTGATTGATAATAGTTTTTCGATAAGTGATATTGCTATGATTGATAGTGGAGCCAATGTTAGTTGTATTTAAGGTCTTGTACCTACTAAATACTTTGAAAAAACTACTCATATGGTTAAATCTACTTCTGGACATGCTTTAGATATAAAAAGTATAAATTACCTAATACTCATATTTGCCAAAATAAAGTTTGCATTCCTCATTTCTTTTTCTTGGTTAAAAATCAGTTATACCCTCCAATTACACTTGCAACCACTTTTTATAAATGCTATTATCCTTTTACTAGCATAAATGCTAAATGTTTTTTTGCTACTTATAAAGACAGAAATATTAGTTATACTTTTATCACTGATCCTATTTCTCGTGATATTCATGTTTTAATTCATATGAAACAAAAGCATGTTGATTCTCTGTAACTTGAATTGTTTAGTATAAATATATTTGATACTTTGAAATCCACCAAAGTACAAGAAAAAATTAAATTAATTTCTGAACAAATTGCTATTGATATTTGTGCTGATCAACCCAGTGCTTTCTGGAATCGAAAAAAGCAGATTGTTACTCTTCCACATGAAGATGATTTTTCTGAGAATGATATTCCTACTAAATCTCGTCCTTGTCAGATGAACACTGAATTGGTAGAATTCTGCAAAAAGGAAATTGATAATTTGTTACAAATGGATTTGATAAAACCTTCAAAATCACCTTGGTCTTGTACTGCATTTTATATTAACAATGTTGCTGAAAGGGAACAAGGTGTCCCTAGATTGGTTAATTATAAACCTTTAAATAAGTACTTAAAATGGATTAGGTATCCTATTCCAAACAAAAGAGATTTATTGTCCAGATTATATGATGTCAATATATTTTCAGAATTTGATTTAAAATCAAGATATTGGAAGATCTAAATATTTAAAGAGCATGCTTAGAGAACAACTTTTAATGTCCCATTTGGACAATATGAATGAAATGTTATGCCATTCGGATTGAAAAATGCTCCATTTGAATTTCAGAAAATCATGAATGATATTTTCAACCCATATTTGGATTTTATCATTGTTTATATTAATGATAATGTAACATCTCGCAACTAGAAAGAACTAGAAGTAAGTTTAAAATCTAGAAAATTTGGTAAAGGTATTAAAATGAGTTTTTGGTCAACTTATAACGGCCATAATTCCAAGCTCATAGTGAGTTAGTTGTGTTTCCAGATATGGATGGAAAGCGCTTGGGATGATATTTCCAACGCTGCCAAGTTTGCACAATTCCGAGTTCGTATGAGTGAGTTATGCCCTTTGGAAGTTGGGTTGTTGGATTATAGAAATGTCCAATCCGGAATTTTAATGGGTATTTTAGTCTTTTCGTTGCCCTATTATTTTAATCCATTTTTAGGAGTTTCATATGGGTCAAATCATATTTTAGTCAGTTTTAGAATTTGGGATTTCACGCTAAGGCTAAGAAGAGAAAAGAAGAAGGAGAAAAAGGGCAAATTCATCAAGATCGATCAAGAAAATTGGTGTTTCGTCAAGGATTTACTTCTATCAGCTATGTGAGGCTCTCATAACATTGGGATCATTCTCCCACGTTTCAAGTATATTTATTTTAGTTTGGATTCGTCCAAAAAGCATTTGAATATTGATGATCTCGATACCTATTCTTGAATTCATATACTGTTCTTGAATTTGACTGAGTTGGGAAGTTTTTGAGTTCATTACGTCGCATTATAGGGTCGTTTTGAGTTAGGTTCTTAGGTACATTTACTGGGTATCTGTATCTAAAAGTAATTTGAAAAAAATAACCGAGTATGGGTGAATTGGGGTTGGAAAACGAAGAAGAAATTTCGTCGAACAAAATTAAAGGGTAGCCGCGCGTTGCGCGCCTAGTGCCCAGATTTGAACATTTCAGCTTCGCGTCGCGGAGCTGACACGAGGTGTTCTGCCTCAAAAGATGTTTTCGGAACCAAAATTAAATTATGCCTCCGCATCGCGGACCCACCTTCAAATATTCATTTTTGGTCTTTTCTCATGTTTAACTATCTAGAATCATTCTTAAACATCATGAGATCTTTCCAGTCACAAATCTTAATCCTTGAATCCATAATTCAATTCAAGAATCAGATAAGAGTCAAGTCAAGAGCAGTTAAGGTCAAAGTCAAGAGAAGTCAAGA
Organism: Solanum commersonii; assembly: GCA_029007595.1. NCBI lineage: Eukaryota > Viridiplantae > Streptophyta > Magnoliopsida > Solanales > Solanaceae > Solanum > Solanum commersonii. The sequence goes on from JAJTWQ010000147.1 coordinate 663,787, forward strand.
TTCAAGTTAAGATAAGTTCTTAAACTTTTCAAAAGTCTTTCACAAATGTTTTAACTTTGTTTTAAGACTTAAGTTTTGAGTTCAGTAAAGAATAAAGTTGAAGTTCTTTTCTTCAAAGAAGTATATAGGGACTATGTATTCCTAAAGAGATTTAAAAATGTTTTCCCATTTTAAATAAGAGAGGAAACTGAGATTTCCAAAGAGCCTTCGGGCTAGTTTTCAGAAAAGAGTAATAGCTTTCTAAATGAAGCAAGAAGGAAAACTGAGATTTCCAAGGTAGCCTTTGAGCTAAGTTTTTTTAGCACTAATCTCAAATTACAGAAGAAGTATGTTTTTAAAACATAAAGAGCTAATATATTTTGAGAGTAGTATTGAGCACCGATATGGGGGAGAGTTCAGACAACTCACAACCCCCATAAACCATGTAGCCACCATGGGTAGAAAATGGCCATACTTTTTAGATGAACCCTTTACACAATAGACTAGTGGATCCACTTAGTAGTTAGGGTCCTATACCTTTGGTCGGGTATAGGATGCACTGGCAGCGTGAGGTAGATCGTTGTATCATCACTATAGCTTTTATGTGATGGTTGTTGGTTAGAGAAACTCCCATAGAAGTTATTGTATTTTTATATACATCATATTAGTGTATTTTTACATATATTTCAGAGTTATGTTGTATCCTTGTATATACAGAGAGTTGACATCATGTTTTAAAACAACTTTTCTTTATATTGCACTTGTTTTAAACTGTTTTATATTGAAATGAGTTCAGTTAAGTATTCATGAGTTGAGAAGAGCCAAGGTAAGTGTTTCTTTCAGATTCCCTTTCAAGCCTCTATTGTTTTAGCATTCCAACTCGCATACTCATACATTCAATGTGCTGATGCCAGTTGGCCTGCATCATCTTATGATGCAGACACAGGTAACTAGGATCGGCATTCCAGCACACCATTGATCCAGTAAGTAGTTCAGAGTCAGTCGGTGAGCCTCCTTGCATTCCGGAGGATCTATTTTCATTGCTTTCTAGTTAGTTCATTAGGATGTTGTGGGGTTTGGCTTCATAGATAATGAGATGTTAGTCCTGTGAGTCTTGTCATTATCATTCTTATTGTTAAGACATCGGTTGCAACTAATCTTTAAACCATTCTCAGTTATTTTATTATTTAGTTCAGTTATGTTCATTGATCATTATAGATATAAATATTATCTTCCGCTGAATTAAGTAAGAGCCAACGGTTCGCTTGGAGCCAGCAATGGTCTTCGAGTGCCAGTCCCACCCAGGGTGTAGGCTCAGGGTGTGACAAACTTGGTATCAGAGTATAGAGTTCAAGAGTCCTAGGGAATCTATGAAGTCGTGTCTGTAGAGTCCTAGTTATCGGTGTGAAGCGCGCCACATCTATAATTAAGGGGCTGTAACATTTAGGAATTCTTTCACTTCTTTCACACTCATTTTGTGTGTTAGAGTTTATCTCTAAAAAGTTTCCCTCTAATTTGTGCCTGTGCGTGTTTCAGATAATCATGCCTCCATGAAGAGCAGTCACAGGTTGCCCAACTAGGAGGAATGTTGAGGAACAAGAGTTACCCAATGCACCTGAAGTGCGACCGTAAGAAGAAGTTACTAATATTGAGTTCAGAGAGGCTATAAGGATGCTTAGTCAAGTTCTGACCAACCAAGCTAGGCAGCAAAGAGGAGCTCGAAAAGAAAAGGCTGACACCTCAAGAATTCGTGAGTTCTTGAGGATGAACCCTCAAAGTTTCACTGGGTCGAGCATTGAAGAGGATCCAGAGAACTTTATTGAGGAACTGAAAAAGGTGTTCGATGTGATATATGTTACTGATACTGTGAGAGTTAAGGTAGCTACATATCAGATGAAAAATGTTGCTAGGACTTGGTTTGATCAGTGAAAAAAGGGTAGAGCTGAGGACGCACCACCTGCGAGTTGGGCATATTTTGAAGAGGCTTCTTGGGGCATTTCTTTCCCATAGAACTGAAGAAGGCTAAGGTACGTGAGTTCCTCACACTTAAGCATGATTCTCTCAGTGTTCATGAATATGGGTTGAAGTTCACCCACTTATCCCGGTATGCTCCGGAGATGGTTAAGGACATGAGGAGTAGAATAAGCTTGTTTGTTTTGGGTTGGGCTGTCTATCAAACAAAGAGGGCTGGGAAGCAATGCTTATTGGAGACATGGATATTTCGAGGTTGATGGTCTATGTGCAACAAGTAGAGGAAGAGAAGCTGAGGGACACAGAGGAATTCAAGAACAGGAGGGCTAAGATAGGGAATAAGTCCGGACAGCAGAAGAGTAATGCCAACCGGTCATCCTTCCAATAGAAACAGAAAGGACCTGCTCCATCATCTGCTAGTACACCTACACCTAAGAACAAACGTGAGTATAATAATCAGAACTTCAGAGCTAAACTTGCTTATTCCCAGGGCAGTGTAGCGCAAGGGGATAGTAAGCCACCTACCTACACCAAGTGTGGTAGGAATCACTCAGGTATTTGTCGTGAGGGCTCCACTGGTAGTTTAAAGTATGGTCAGACTGGGCATTTCATGCGAGAGTGTCCAAAGAACAAGCAGGGAAATGGTAATGGGGGCAATAGATCTCAGTCTTCTTTAGTTTCTCCACAAGACAGAGCTGCACCTAGAAGGGCTACTTTCGATACTGGTTGAGGAACAAACCGCTTATATGCTATCACTAGTCACCAAGAGCAACAGGATTCGCCAGATGTTTTCACTGGTATGATTCAAGTCTTTGACTTTATTGTTTATGCCTTGACAGATCCAGGAGCGAGTTTATCTTTTGTAACTCCATATGTTGCTATGAACTTTGATGTTATTCCTGAGCAACTTAGTGAACCATTCAATGTCTATACGCTTGTTGGTGAGTCTATTTTAGCAGAGAGAGTCTATTGTTATTGTCCCATTTCTGTCAATCACAAGAGTACCATGGTTGATTTAATTGAGTTAGACATGGTAGATTTTGATGTCATTCTTCGTATGGACTAGCTTCATGTTTGTTATGCCTCAGTTGATTGTAGAACTCGAGTAGTCAAGTTTCAGTTTCCAAATGAGTCAGTATTAGAGTGGAAAAGCAGTTCAGCAGTGCCTAGGGGTCATTCCATTTTGTACCTTAAGGCAAGGAAGTTAGTTTCTAAGGGGTGTGTCTATCACTTAGTCCGAGTTAATGACTCAAGTGTTGAGGTACCTCCTATTCAGTCAGTTCTAATAGTAAAAGAGTTTCCAGAAGTCTTTCCAGATGATTTTCCTAGAGTACCTCCTAAGAGAGAGATAGACTTCGGTATATCATCAGTTAAGAGTAAGGGAATGTGATATTCCAAAGACAACTTTCAGGACCCGTTATGATCATTATGAGTTTATAGTCATGTCGTTCAATTTAACCAATGCACTAGCAGCGTTCATGGACCTGATGAATAAAGTCTTCAAACCTTATTTTGATATATTTGTTATCGTTTTCATTGATGACATACTAATCTATTCAAGGAATGAAGAAGATCATGCTAGTCATCTCAGAATAGTTCTTCAGACTTTGAAAGATAAGGAGTTATATGCTAAATTCTCTAAGTGTGAATTTTGGCTTGAGTCTGTGGCATTCTTAGGCCATGTTGTGTTTGGAGAAAAAATTAGAGTTGATACTCAGAAATTGAGGTAGTGTAGAATTGGCCTAGACCCACATCTCCAACTGATATTAGGAGTTTCTTGGGTTTGGCTGGCTATTATAGAAGGTTTATAGAGGCTTTTTCATCCATTTCACCCCCTTTGATGAAGTTGACTCAGAAAACAATGAAATTTTAATGGTCTGAAGCTTGTGAGAAAAAATCTCAGGAATTGAAGAAGAGGTTGACTACTGCCCCAGTTTTGACTTTAACAGAAGGTACTCAAGGTTTTGTGGTATATTGTGATGCATCTAGAGTTGGTTTGGGTCATGTCTTAATGCAGAATGGCAAAGTTATATCTTATGCCTCCAGACAGTTGAAAGTTCATGAGAAGAACTACCCAACCCATGACTTAGAGTTGGCTGCTGTAGTATTCACTTTGAAGATATGGCATGATTTGTATGGTGTTCATATTGATATATTCACTGATCACAAGAGCCTTCAATATGTGTTCACTTAGAGAGAGCTTAATCTCAAACAAAGAAGGTAGTTAGAGTTACTCAAGGATTATGATATGAGCATTCTTTATCACCCAGGTAAGGCTAATGTTGTTGTTGATGCCTTGAGTATGTAGTCTATGGGTAGTACTGCCCATGTTGAGAAAGAAAAGAGAAAGTTAGCAAAAGATGTGCATAGGCTTGCACGCTTAGGAGTCCGGTGACGAATGGGGCTGAATCATCACTAGTGTCAGAAGTTAAAGAAAAGCAAGACCAAGATCCCATTTTTCTTGAGTTGAAGGCAAATGTTCATAAGCAAAAAGTATTAGCTTTTAAATAAGGGGGAGATGGTGTATTGAGATATCAAGGTAGATTGTGTGTGTCTATGGTGGATGGACTCCAAGAGAGGATTATGGAGGAAGCTCATAGCTCCAGATATTCCATTCATCCGGGTTCCACAAATATGTATCGTGACTTGAGAGAGGTTTATTGGTGGAATGGCATGAAGAAGGGCATTGCTGAATTTGTCACTAAGTGTCCAAATTGCCAACAAGTGAAAGTTGAGCACCAAAGGCCCGGTGGTTAGGCGCAGAATATAGAACTTCTATACTGGAAGTGGGAGATCATAAATATGGATTTCATCATAGGTTTACCAAGGTCTCACAAACAGCATGATTCTATTTGGGTGATTGTCGACAGAATGACAAAATTAGCCCACTTTTTGCCTGTAAAGACTACTCATTCAGTGGAAGATTATGCCAAGTTGTATATTCAGGAGGTGGTAAAACTTCATGGAGTTCCACTCTCCATTATTTCAGACAGACGTGCACAATTTACTACACAATTTTGGAAGTCATTCCAAAAGGGCTTGAGTTCAAAAGTGAACTTAAGTACTGCCTTTCTTCCTCAGACTAATGGGCAAGAAAAGTGCACTATTCAGATTTTAGAAGATATATTGAGGGATTGTGTGATTGATTTCAAAGGGAATTGGGATGATCACCTACCTCTCATTGTTTTCTTACAACAACAATTACCACTCTAGCATCCAAATGGCTCCTTATGAAGCTCTTTATGGGAGAAGATGCAGATCTCCTATTGGATGGTTTAAAGTTAGTGAGGCAGGGTTGATAGGACTAGATTTAGTCCATCAACCTATGGAGAAGGTGAAAGTGATTCAAGAGAGGTTGAAAACGGCACAAAGTCGTTAGAAATCCTACACTGATGTTAGGAGGAGGGTGTTAGAGTTTGAAGTAGATGATTGGGTATATTTGAAAATTTCACCCATGAAGGGTGTTATGAGGTTTGGTAAGAAGGGGAAGCTTAGTCCCTGGTATATTGGATCGCATAGCCAAGAGGATTGGCAATGTAGCTTATGAGGAGCTACCACAAGAGTTAGTCACGGTTCATCCGATATTTCACGTCTCTATGTTGAATAAGTGCATGGGCGATCCTTCATGTAACACCTTGAAAATTGATAGGTGAAACTAGAGACTACATATGAACCTTATAAGTTTATCTATAAATTGGAGATATAAAAGGGTCCAAAATTTTGGCTAAGTATAAGTTTAAGGGAGGGTTCAAGGAAGGCAAAAGGATTCACTTTCCTTAGAAGCTTTGTTGAACCAATGCCTTGGCCAATTTTGATCAAGTATATTTTCAAGAGAGGGTTCAAGGAAGGTGAAATAGTTCATTGTCCTTGAAGGGCCTCGTGAACTTTGCCTTAGCCATTTTGGGCAAGTTGGCAGTTCATGCATGGGTTCAAAGTACTTGAAGCAGTCCACGACCCTTAAAAGGTCCCTTAAACAATTACTTAGCTTTTTTAGGGGCTTTACACATGAGGGTATAAGGACAAAAGAGGACCCCACCGAATGGGGACCACCACGCATAAGGGCTGCCCTAGTACACTAGGCAGTGCACGTGTGCATGTGGGGGCCCACTGCCGTGTACTCCCTTGTAGACTTATGCCTTAGCTTTAAAAAGCTAAAGGCAAGTCCAAGGGAGGGTTTAAGGAAGGTACATCAATTTAAGGGCCTTAAAAGCTCCCTTGGTAATTGCCTTAGTTTTATTTGGGTAATCCAAGGGAGGCATAGAAAGGGGTAATTTCGTAATTTCGTTTTTAGTCCAAATTAAATAGGTATAGTATATATTACTTTTAAATAAATAAATAAATATATATATATATATATATATATAAGGTATAAATAGGTCTTTCGAATACTCCCATGGATATGCCTTAGCTTTAAAAAGCCAAAGGCAAAGTCCAAGAGAGGGTCCAAGGCTAGTGGACCACTTCAAGGACCTTAGATGCTTCCTTAAACATTTCCTTAGTTTTTTTTGGTTAAGTTCATATGTGTAGGGGCATTTTCATAAATATTATTTTTATTTAAATTAGAAAGTGGGTATATTTTATATTATTTCTAAATAACTATATAAGGAATTTTATATTAAAATATCCCCAAAATTAATCACTTTCACAAACACCCACTTCAAAATAAAAAGTTCATCTCTTCTCCAATATTTCTCTCTGTACAAGTTCCTCCATTGAACAACACCAAAAACTTCGAGATTAGGGTTCAAACTCCAAGGTTTTCACTCCAATTTCGTGGAGAAGCTTCAATTAAGCTATGGGAACCTTCATTCATGGAATTTCTTTCTCCATGAAACTCTTAACACTAATTTTCGAAATTGGGAATTTGTTCAAAAACTAGGGTTTTGATTCTAGCCATGGGTTCTTCTTGAAAATGATTTTGTTATGTTAATTATCCTATATTATGATGAATTTGATGTTTATTGAGGGTTTTTATTGTGAAATTCCCCATGAACCCATGTGCTTCCCCATGACCCCAACTTTATGAAATTGAGATGGGTTTGTTCATGCAATGTGAATACTTAGAATAGTATCTATGTTAATCTAGTCAATCTTGTTTGATTCATGTTTAAAGTAGTAATTCTAAGTGTGATTGCAAGACATGATCTATGACCCTTGAAGGGTAAATTATAAGTATTGAATCTTGAAGTATAGCCTTGAAGGCAATGTATGAAGGTACTCTATGTTTAAGATTCTTATAAATGAATGGATTGATCCACTTGAAAGGTGGAGGTTCTTACTTTTCATGTATTTATGTATGAATTTATGTTCCACTTGAATGGTGAAGATCCAATGACTAATGTGTGAATTATGGTATTGTTGAAAGACTAGTTTCCTTTACTACTACACATGATTATGTATGAATTGTCTTGGATGATTATATGATAACTCTAAGGTGAAAGGTAGTTCTCACCATGTTGAATCAATGAGTTATGTTATGAGTTGGGTTGAATGAAGGGTAATGTACTCCTTCACATATGAAATTGTAATTCACCTTTACTATGTATAAGTTGGAGAATAATGCTTAGCATCGAGTGGATATGGCAAATGAGGTAGAGACTCTCCCGCTAGTTTTAGGCCGGGTCTTCTACATATGCTCTCATGAGATGGAAAGTCTCCCACTAGTAAAATAGGTCGGGTTTCTAGAAGCAATCTCCCTATCCCATAACTATGTGCCCGCATAGGTATTAGCTAGTGGATCCACATTATAGCTATATATGTCTAGTTCTACCTTAAGCAAGTAGGACACCTTTTTTTGGTGTAGGGTTATATGACACCGGATTTCATGTAGCTCACATGGTCTATGTCGGTTAATGCACTTCTCCCTATGTAATAAGATAATAAATATGACTTACTATACTTGTGGTTTCTTGATAAGTTTACTTAGTAGGAGTGGGGGTATGGGACTTCACTTTTATATTGCACAAGTAAGCTTTGAAAGGGATTATGGGTTGGTTCATTATGCTATGGTAAGACATGAAGGTATGAGATATGTTGATTGGATTGTTGTTATGGTATGACTCTCTTTATGTATATGTAATGAGTATGATTATCCCTATATGATAAGAATATGAATTATGATAAGAACATGAGTTAGGTACTATGGTTCCTCCAGAAATTCTACTTAGTATGGATGGGGGTATTGGACTTCATTCATGCATTGCACAAGTAGATTTTGAGAGTGGGCATGGTATGTCTCTCCTATTATATGATGATTATGAATGTATTCTTTTTTATGAATATGAACATGGACTATACTAATGATGAAACGACCCCAAAAATGCCCGAAAATGTGCTTCAGAAATACCTATAATTGTAATTTCCATATATCTCAAAATACATGCATCATTTCGTAAATTTGACTTCATATTCTTATTCAGGGGGTCAAATTGAGTGGGAAATGGGTCTAACCCGAATTTTAGAGCAACCGTATCAAAATTCGAAAATCACAAAAAATGAGATTTTGAGGGTCAAATTTAAAGGAGCATATCTCTCAGCACACAAGGAACTGGAAGGACCTCAAACTATCAAAATTAAAGCTCTGTGAGTTAGCTTTCCAACGCAATTTGTTTCACCTCATTCCGAGTTAGGATGAAGGAGTTATGACCATTTTCGTAAAACCTGTCTGAGCAGACCCGAAAATTCCAGTAAGCTGTTTTTTTTTTCAGCCTCATTTTTTAGGCTAAGTGTTGGGACGTTTTTTATAAAAAGGGAACATATCCCATACTTAGTCATTTAACTTCAAAACACTCAAAAGCACTCTCTAAACCCTCTCCAAAATTCCACCAAGATCCTCAACCAAATTCAAGGATCTCAAGCTCTAATTCCGGATTCAAGATTCAATCTCAAGCAATTCTCCATTCCAATCTTCATCAAGAATTCTCCAAAGTTGAGGTATGTGGGTTTGATTGTGGAAACCTTCCTTTCCACAAGTCCAACCATTTATCCTCTATTACTACTTCAAGTTTATGGGTCTTTATGGTTATTTATGAACTCTTGAGTATGGAATTACTACTACACACCCTATTAAGGTCTATTTTGCATATTATCATGTAATGGAATTATTATGTGATGTTTATGATTTTCATGCTTCCATGATCAAATTATGAAGGTTGATATATATATATATATATATATGTTGTTGGTGGGCTAATTTATATGGATTTTGGAATTGGTTGGACTTAGTACTCTTGAAACACATGATTTTATTTATATGAACAAGTAGCCCACCATATGTTTGATAAAATGTCATTTATAGAATTCTTAGGAAATGGAAGGTCCAATGTACGTCCTATGAGTCGGATGGTTATATAATTATTGAAATGATGATGAAATGGATACATGTATATGATTTTCTCTATATAGTGTTGTGAGTCGACCAAGCCTAGCTCGGGGGGTTGTAGGCCCGGGTAACCGTATCGAGAGGTTGGTACCTTGGTTGCCTAGTACGGGGGGTAGTAGGCCCGTATAACCATATCGAGGGGTTTGTACCTTGGTTTCCTAGTACAGGGGGTAGTAGGCCCGTATAACCATATCGAGGGATTTGTACCTTGGTCCCTAGCTCGGGGGGTGGTAGGCCCGGGTAACCACATTGAGGGGTTTGTACCTCTTTCGCCTCTCCAAGGGGGTGGTAGGCCTTGGAAATACTTTATTGATGGTCACTCACTACACATGTACTACGCCCTACTAAATATGATTTTTATATAAGCATCATTATACATATCATCTGATTAATATGCTATCTATCGGGTACGATTATGCATTTTGCCTATGATGTCCATCTATTGTTGCATTGCATTGCATCCCATATACTTAGTACATTCAAACGTACTAATGCATACTCTATGCCTACATGATGTCACCATGTAGGGACCGGAGCACCGTCTGACCATCCTCCTCCGTGTGGCTAATTCGATTTTCTATCGAGCTTATTGGTGAGTCCTCCATTCCAGGGACGTTGCTTATGATCTCTTGCTATGTATAAGACTTTTCCTTTTTTAATTATGTATTGACTATGAGGGTGAGCCTGGTAGTTTTTCTCGGTCCCCGCTAAGTATTCATGTTTAGAGGTGGTGTTGGACAAGTTGTGTATTTTGCTTGAGCTTGACTCATCTATGGTATTTGTGTATTATTCTCCTTCTTTTTTTTTCTTGTTCCCTTAGTCCCGATTTCCCCTTGATTATGCTTATCGCTTATGGTCATTTTAATTGCTTCCGCGACCAAGGATGTGTAATGATATGCTATGAGGCTTGTTTGGGGTTCCTTCGGGTTCCCCATTCGCCGGTCACGTCTAAGCCCTAGGCTTGGGTCGTGACAAATGACTTCCTAATGAGCTTTACTTAGTGTGAGTAGGGGTATGAGACTTCACTTGTACATTGCACAAGTAGACTTATAAAGGGGTTATAGTGTGGTTTCCTTATTCTATGAAGATATATGAATTATGTATGCATGATATGGATTGTTGCTATGAGTGACTTTATTTATTATAAGAGATGAGCATGAATGTCTCCTTGTTTATGAATGTTGTCTATGAATAAGGTCAAGGTATATTATGCATGATCATGGTGGCCTAGAAGTAATACTTAGTGTAGATAGGATTATGGGATCATATCTATGCATTGCACAAGTAGAGCTCAAGGTTACTTTTGTGATGGTTTTATTATGATGATATGATCTTGGCATTGAATTATATATGTGAACTATGTTTTGTGAAGATTGGAGTATGCATTATGTTATGTTGGAGACTATACTTCTGACTATGATTATATCCTTTATGTTATGATGAAGTGTGTATGGTTTGTCTTATAAGCTACATTCTCTAACTATTTCAAAGATAATGTTCAAAAATGGTATATAGCATGGTTTCAAACAAAATGTCCCTTTTAAGCATGTTTTTATGCATGGCTACCATACTTAGTACATTTTGTGCTAACCCATGTTTCTATGTTTTCTACAAATGTAGGGATTGATATTTGGTGGTGGTATTCTTGGTTCAAGCTAGGATTAGTTAGTTTCCCCAAGCTTAGTTGGTGAGTCCTAAAGCTTCGAGGACAAGTAGTTTACTTTGAGTTTCTTTTAGTATTTCCATTTAGAAACTATTGTAAGGGCATTATCCCTATTCTATTGTATTAGATGGTCAAATGAGACAATGTCTAGACTCCTGTTTGTTTTATAAAATGACTTCGATTGTAAAGAAAATTTTCTTTAAAATTTTCCACATCATTCTATCTTTATGTGATGATTATGCTAAGGGCTTGTACGCGACCCCTTCAGGGGTCAAGTACGCCGTGTTACTTCTAGGGGGTAACCTCGGGTTGTGACACTTCATTGATCATACCAACTGAAAATATTAGGATCAAGGATAGCTTATCTTATGAGGAGATTCCTGTTTAGATTCTAAATCGCCAAGTTCGCAAGTTGAGAACAAAAGAGGTAGCATCAGTCAAAGTCCTTTGGATTTGAAGGAATCAATTTGTTGAGGAAGCTACTTGGGAAGCTGAGGAGGATATGAAGAAGAGATATCCACATCTCTTTGAATCCGAAGAAAGTGCAGATCAAGGTACTAATTTCCTTCTTAGTGCTCTTTAAATTATGAATGAGCATGTTGTTTTGTTTGCATTTGCTTGTTGGGTGTTTGAGTTTGATGTTACACCCTAAGCCTAGTAAGAGTAATCTCATTCGAGGACGAATGTTCCCAAGGAGGAGATATTGTAACATCTCTCAACTAGAAATAACTAGAAGGTTTAAAATCTGGAAAATTTGGTAAAGATGTTAAAATGAGTTTTTGGTCAACTTCTAACGGCATAATTCCTAGCTCAGGTGAGTTAGGTGTGTTTCAAGATATGGTTAAAAATCCCTTGGGATGATCTTTCCAACGACGCCATGTTTGCGTGATTCTGAGTTTGTATGAATGAGTTATACAGTTTGTAAGTTGGGCTGTTGGATTAAGGAAATGTCCAATCCAGAATTTTAAGGGGTATTTTAATCTTTTCATTGCCCTGTTATTTTAATCCATTTTTAGGAGTTTAATATGGGCCAAATCAGATTTTAGTAAGTTTTAGAATTTGGGATTTAACGCTAGGGCTAAGAAGAGAAAAGAAGAAGGAGAAAAGGGAAAATTCACCAAGATCGATCAAGAAAGTTGGTGTTTCGCCAAGGATTTACTTCTATCAGGTATGTGAGGTTGTCATAACATTGGGATCGTTCTCCCACGTGCCAAGTATATTTATTTCAGTTTGTATTCGTCCTAAAAGCATTTGAATATTGATGATCTTGATACCTATTCTTGAATTCATTAATTGTTCTTGAATTTGACTGAGTTGGGAAGTTTCCAAGTTTGTTACGTCGCATTATAGGGTCGTTTCGAGTTAGGTTCTTAGGTACATTTGCTGAGTATCTGTATCTAAAAGTAATTTGAAAAAAAGAACCGAGTTTGGGTGAATTGGGGTTGGAAAACGAAGAAGAAATTTTGTCGAACGAAATTAAAGGGTGGCCGCGCTACACCCTCAACTTAAATTCGTTGTTTGTCCTCAAGCGACGCACTAAGACTCTAAACGACACTTGTATAGAAGCAAGCATTTCAAGCACAAGCAATCACATGGCTCTCTACCCCTTTCTTTTCAAGTACAAAATTTGTTCTCTTAGACTCGACAAGCTAGTTCATGCAGATCATGACACAGATCGACCAACCAACACACAACATATAATGTCTCACTATCATCAAGGTACCAACTTTCCGAAAATGTAACTAGTGACCTTACTTCAAACAAAATCCCCTTTTCCTTCACAAAATGACTTTTGAATTTGAGTATAAGGATTCATTCAACGCTCACACTCAGAAATAACTTCTTCAAGTACAGTTAGTGCTAAGTACCATAGGCTTGCCCTTATTTTCATTGCTTAGACTCTCCAAACTAGACTCTAGGATCACTATAGGACTTTCTTGGCTTGTAATGTAGGCTCGGGGTCAGGTATGGTACATTTGGGTACTTCTTTAGTGACTTTCTGCCCTCCTTGACATTACACTAGGCTTTCAACCTCTTTTTGCCCTACTTCTGCCATCCTATCGTTTTACCTTCTTTCCCTTAGTTTTCTTCAGCCACGGATGTGACTTTACACTTTGTAGCTCTTTTTACTTTTATTTTAGCTTTCAACAAGTCACACCCTTTCCCCTTTTTTTTCGCATCAAACTCTTTTCATACCCATTTTTCTTTCAGTTTCCTCTTTCATAGCCACCTTCAACTTATGGATTTTCCATTGGTTGAGGTGCACAATACCCGATGTTGGGTCAGGGCCAAGATTGAATTTACTTTTTACATTCGCCACCCTCAACTTAGGCTTTTGGCCTAAGTCGAGGTGCACATGTCCAAGGAGGGACCGGGGCCAACATAGTCGATTATAGAAAGGTGAGTTCGGGGTTTAGAAATAAATGGTTTAATTTTAGGCTCAAAGTATTTGGATCAAAGGGAGCATCTATTTCATTTGGTTGGATCCTTCATTTAGGCAATTTGTGGACTTATCAGAACAAAGGCGTGTGATCACTTCCTAGCTTCTAGAGTGAATTGTCTTAGCAGGACTAACCGGGCAAGTTCTAGTTTTGCAAAAAAATTGTTTGAACAATCAACTATTCTCACACTCACTTGGCACCTAGTTTCATTATCAGATTATCAGATTACCCAGTTCAAGTTTCAGGTTAAGTCATGCCATTAGGTTGATTCGTTATCATGTCATACTCAGAGCCAACATATTCAACTTGTCCTAGCCTACAATTCTAGCACACATCACAGAATTTGGGCAGGTCTATTTCATAAGCCATCATACTTCATTCGTGTTCATGCTTCTATACATACAATCCTAACACATGCCAGTTCAACAAAAATTAAACAGTCTCTTGGAGAAAAAGAACACAAGTAAGAAAACCCCAAGAGAGGATTTATGAGTTGGGTTACTCAAACTTCACCCTATCACTCACAATCGATTTACCCCACCCCAACAAAAATATATGCGATTGTCCCCAATGCATACCAAATCAGTAAAAGAAATTGGGTTGGGTGAAGAAACCTGTGGCGCATAGCGCCGGCGAATCATCAATGTGTGGGTGGGGCCGGTTTCTCGGAACCCGCTGGAACAATAGTGGGGTCACCCTCAGTAGTGCCCCATACTAGCTGCCTGAGAAAAGGAGGCCGAGACAGTCTCGGTGTGATATGGTATACTGGGGTCATCGCCCTGTGTCTGCAAGATCAGAACCCAAGGGAGGTACCTCAACCTGGGGCTCTCTGCGAGGTGCCGCCATATTTGCCTCATCTCGAATAAGGCCTATACCTAATGCCCCTGTAGGGTGGATTAACCTATCGCAATGACATATCGGCACTCCAGAGTCCCTATACAATTAAAAAATCAAACATGGAAAGGGGTAAGTAGTGAAGGTCTTGAATGCCCTCTCGTGAATCTCTGCCAGAAGCATATGGGCAAAGTCAATCTCCACTCCTTCTACCAATGCTGCGACCATAATCGCTCTGTCCCATGTGAGTTGGTTGTTAGCTTTTGTAGGCGACACCCTGTTACACACCAACAACCAGAAGAACTTGACCGAAAAATTTAAAGTGGCCTTCCGGATACCCAATCGTGGAGTGGCGACCCATTCCGCACGCTCGCCATCTGCAACAATGTATCTAGCCAACCATAGTATAACAGCCTCTTGCTGCTCAGCATTCCTATGAAAAGTGCCACTCCGCATGATATTCCATTTGTAATCAAACTCCGTTGTGATTAGAGACCAAAAGTGACCCGTGGTAGGACCATAGAGAAAACGGCTGATGGTGGCAGGTGATATGTCCACCAGACAACCTCGGACCACAATAGAAGTGAGAGGATCTTGAGCTAGGGGCTTTGACCGCTTGAAAATCAAACCTCGGAGAGTGGCAGCATTAGAATCGAAGAATTCCCGCACAATCTCCTCGTTATACGTCCCTGGGTCTCGAGCCATCCAATCACACTTGTGAAGGTTAAACAGCCAGTGGATTTTCGGGACAGTTTGCACTCTCCCCGTGAGGACTCTACGCTCCTCTGTAATAAGTCGGGCCATCTTTTATGTTTCATTTATCATCTTGGCTTCCCGATAAATTTGCTATTAGCCCTCTACACACCATCTATTTAGCTCGCCGATGACTGGAATAGGATCATCATTTCATGGTGCAGGTACTGGCTTCGAGCTAGTGGCTTCATCAGACGAGGCTGCTTGTTCGTTGTCACCAGACCCTACAGCATGGGCAGATTCGAACCCTAAAACCTAGGTTGATTCAAACCCTGAAGCATTGCTCGACTCAGAGCCCGAAGCCTGGACAGACTCAGATTCAGACATAGACCCCTCCTATGAATTGGAAGCAGCCCCAGTTGGTGATCCGATTAGTGTGTGCTCCTCATCAAACTGGGAGACAGTAACTACGTCAGGAAGCACCTTCTGGGGTGCCTCTGGTGACTCGGGGTGCAGTGGGAGAAGTCCTTGTGTTGGGAGGAACATATGCTGGATACTTTTCCGTATCCGTGTCCTCATCAATTAACTTGAAGCTAGGGGCAACAGATTTTGACTTGCCCTGTTTTGAGTAGGTGACTAGTTTTTTTGGTGACATCATACCTGTAGAAGCGATATTAGTGCCAAAACTACTCATAAACACACAAAAATTACTTTTAGAACTATAAACAAACAGTAGCAAAATCCCAAGAAAGTTTCAGAAAGAGTCTACAGTGGTCATCCACGGAGGAGACCTACGGTCCGTAGATTGATCTACGGTCCGTGGAACCTTTCCGTGGATCAAAGGGCCAACAATATTGGTCACAGATGGAAACCACGGATGTACAGAACGGTCCATAGATTGATCTACGGACCATAGTCCACATCCGTAGTTTCACAGTTGATTAAATTTTCAAGTGCATCAACCCACGAACCCAATCTACGATTCGTAGATCGATCTACGATTCGTGGATGGGGTATCGTGGATGCAATCTGTGCCAGGTTTCAGCCAATCTTTATTTGCAAGTCCACATCTTGGACCATTTTCAACAATATCTAAGTCTAACCATGCATTTCAACATTGAATCATGCTAGTTTGTCATTCTCAGGATTTCGATTAATCAGTTGAACAAGTATTTAAGACAAACTTTGGAACCCTAAGTCAAAACTTACATGTAGACTTATAATCACATACAAGAAGGAAACAATCACTATCTATCATTCCAAGGGTATTGTTACTTCCAATTTTATCATTTAATTTAATCAAACAATTACCCAAGGTCAAGACCCATCTCCCGACTTTCTATATTCAATCTATGAACTAAAATTCAAAGTGAGGGGAAAGTTTATTACCTTACAAGTAACGAGGAGTGGGGTGATTGCGTGACGACACTAAGCTTAGCAAGACCAAGGAATAACCTCTTCGTTACTAATCCAACACCGGACCCTTTTGTGAAATATGGGATGAGTTGTATTCGTAAATGGAAAGGAATTTTGGAAATTATGGGGGAATGGAAGGGATTTGATTGTTATGGGGGAGTTATGGAGTGATATAGGGAGGTTATGGAATGGTTGAAATGGTTGGAGAGTGAATGGAGGGAAGTGGAAATGATTTGAAATTAGGGGAGTTTTAAATAAGGGGGTTTGGGTCGGGTCAGACAGAATTAGGTTTTGGACCCACGAGACCCCATCTATGGTCTGTGAGTCAATCTACGGTCCGTAGATGATGACAGTGGATCACTCTTACACTTAGAAAAATTTAAGGGCTTACCTGGGATCTACGAACACCATCCACGGTCCGTTGATTAAACGACGAACCGTCGATGGGGTCCGTAGACCTCTGCACCAGACCATTTTCTGCAGATATTTCATGGTGTACCTGCACATGTAGCAACCAATAGTCTATTCTTTTTACATTTTCTGGACACTTTTTAGACACGGACTCTATGCTCATTCTAGCCAACACCAAACTAAAGCACCTATCTAAATTGGTACAGAGACGCAGTTAAACAAAGAAAACTACTGAATGAAAACAGAAACCTATTGTTGGCTAGATTGTACATCTTGGGTTGCCTCCCAAGCAGTGCTTGATTTAACGTCGTGGCACAACGCAAGTTTCTTGATTACTCAGACTTCATCGAGATTGTAGGCCTCAATCACTTCTTGCACACTTCCAGCATTTCCCAGATAGATCTTGATCCTTCGCCCGTTTACCATGAACCTTGTTCCTTCACTGTTCTCAAACTCAACCGCTCCATGGGAGAGCACTTTTGTGAGCAAAAATTGCCCAGTCCATTTGGACTTAAGTTTGCCTGGAAACAAGCACAACCTAGAGTTGAATAGAAGCACAAGATCACCAACCACAAATTCTCGCTTTTCAATTCTTTGATATGATACCACTTCATCTTTTCTTTGTACAAGGCTGAGCTTTCGTAAGCTTTTAGGCGAAACTCATCAAGCATATTCAAGTCATTCATTCTTTGATTAGATGTGGCACCCCAATCCAAGTTTAGCCTTTACATTGCCCACATCGCCTTATGCTCTAGCTCTACCAGTAAATGACAAGACTTCTCATATACAAATTGGTAAGGAGACATACCTATGGGGGTCTTATATGCAGTGCGATAGGCCCATAGAGCATCATCAAGCTTCCTTGACCAATCTGTTCTATTAGCATTCACAGTCTTTGCCAAAATCTGTTTGATTTCTCTGTTGGACACTTCAACTTGCCCACTAGTCTGCGGATGGTAAGGAGTGGCTACATTCTGACGGACACCATATTTCTCAAGTAGTGCCTTGAACAACTTATTACAAAAGTGAGAACCTCTATCGCTAATAATAGCCCTTGGTGTACCAAATCTGGAGAAGATATTCTTTTTCAAGAATGCGGTGACACTTTTATCTTCATTGTTGGGGAGCGCAACTGCTTCCACCCACTTCGATACATAATCAACCGCAACAAGAATATACTTCATCCCATATGAACTCACAAATGGACCCATAAAATCAATGTCCCATACATCAAACAACTCTATCACCAATATAGGATTCATAGGGAGCTCTTGCCTCTTTGAAATTCCTCCTTCTCTTTGGCAACGATCACAAGACTTGGTGAAATCATGAGCATCTTGGTGGATGGTAGGCTAGTAGTACCCACACTGCAAAATCTTATGTGTAGTTCGAATACCACTATGGTGCCCACCAACCGGCGATGAATGGCATGCTTCAAGTACACTCAACATCTCAACTTCGGGCACACAGCGACAAATAATTCCATCAGCACAACTATGATACAAGTAAGGCTCATACCAAAAGAATTTCTTCACATCATGCATAAACTTTTTCCTTTGGTGAAAAGACAAATCAGGGGGCACAATATCGCTTGCCAAATAATTAGCAAAGTCTGCAAACCAAGGAATCAAATCGTGAGAAGCAGCCAATACCAGTTCATCGGGAAAAGCATCATTAATTTCAGCCCTATCTCCAAGCTTTAGCATAGCCTCTTCCTCTAATCTGGACAAGTGATCGGCAACTTGATTTTTGGTCCCCTTTCTATCGTTTACCACAAAATCAAACTCTTGCAGCAACAATACCCATCTAATCCACCCAATAGCTCGCTTGAACCTCTTTAACATAGTCACCAAGCACTCTACTTGTCTCGCATTCAAATCTGCCGCAATGATGACCGGCAAAGTATTCTCTTTGCCCAAGTATACATACCTCAAATGCGGTGGTAGAGCCTTACGCTCTAATTTTAGTGCCTCCACAATAGATGGTCTTGCGGGTGGGGATTCTCGATTCTTCATGCCCAACTCATACTTCTTTGGTTTGGACTGATATTCACACTTATCGAGTGCGGCTACCAACTCATCATACTCTTCAATACCATCACTATCGAAATTCATCATAACTGCTGCTAGTGCCTCAACACCTAGTCGCTCTTTAATTTGCACTTCTGTCCCACATTCCACTCTGTAAGTTATAGCAGATACTGTTTGGATTTCATCACTCTGCTTCATGGACCTACAAATATTGAAAGTTGCTTCTTCATTGTTTAGTTTGAACTTCATCTGTCCCTTTTCCATATCAACCAACGCATGCCCTGTGGTAAGAAATGGTCTCCCAAGGATGATGGGAACCTCAAAATCAACTTCACAGTCAAGAATCACAAAATCTGCCTGAAAAATGAAAGACTCCACTTTCACTAGCACATCATGGAGTACACCAATGAGCCTCTTCACAGTTTGATCAGCCATTAGTAATCGCATTGTAGTGGGCTTTGGGTCCCCTAGGCCCAACTTCTTGTAAATAGACAAGGGCATGAGGTTGATGCTAGCACCAAGATCACACAATGCCTTAGTAAAGTGTAACAACCTTATAGTACATGGGATCGTGAAAGCACTAGGGTCTTCCTTCTTCTTCACAAGAGATCTTGTAGCAATAGCGCTACAATGCTGCAATCTATCATCATCTTCAAAACTCACAGACCTTTTCTTTGTCACCTTATCTTTCATAAACTTTGCATACCCAGGCATTTGCTCCAAAGCTTCTATCAAAGGAACATTGATAGAAAGTTGCTTCAACATAGTAATAAACCTGCGATATTTACCATCTTCAGTCTTCTTCACTAACCTCTGTGGAAAAGGTGGTGGAGGTCTAGGTATGGGGACCACTTTCTGAGATATCTCCGCCTCTTGCTCTGTTACAGTCTCAAACTCTTCTCTAACCTCCACCACATAATCTTTTTTTCTAATCTCAGCATCCACCACAGACGGCATAGGTGGATCTATGGTTTGCTTACCCCCTCGAGTAGTAATTTCCATACAATGACCATCATTATTTGGATTCTGGATGGTGTTGCTAGGAAGAGTGTCAGGTTGGCGTGGGTTCACTGTAGTAGACAACTGATTCATCTGTTGCTTTAGATACTTTATTAACACTGCATGGGCATCAACCTTTTGACCAATACCAGACAAGTCGTTTCTCATCTCCTTCACATTCTCATCAGTTGCATCAAACATTCTCATCATCTTATGCATCATATCTTCAATACGCGCCAGATTGCCTCCAGCTTCCCTAATACGAGATTCTTGATTTTGAGAGGGAACATAAGGTCCAACCGATCATTTCTATTGCCATAGTTGTTCCGGTTGTAGTTGTTGTCGCGATTAAAGTTTCCATCCCGGACATAGTGACTCTCTTGATTGTAATTTCCATAGTTCCGACCTTGGTTTCCTTAACCCTGGCACCAATTTTCCGTGTTGGATCCTTGAGCGTTAGGTCGGAAACCCCCTGTCTGATCATTCAATGCATAAGAATCCTTTTCATAGTAACACTCTTCAACTGGTGGTGGAGTTCTAGTCAAGTAATTCACAGCATTTACCTTCTCTGTACCTCCGCTCACATGCTTCAATACCAAACTCAACTCGGTCCTTATCTGAGCCATCTCCTCACAAATCTCCTCTGCAGACTGATTATTCGTAGCATGAACGGCAAATGTGTTTCTCCTTGTATCCGACTTCCTAGTGCTCCATGCTTTATTGTTGCAAGAGATCTTCTTTAATTTTTTTGCAATCTGCGCATATGTGCACTTGCCATATGATCCTCCAGCAATAGTATCAAGCATTGCTTTATTGTTGTCATCCTGACCTCGATAGAAATATTCCTTCAGCGACTCATCATCAATATAGTGAACACCTCTTACAAATGCAATGAACATGTTCCAAGAGCTACTTACAGACTCTCCGGGCAATGCTACGAAATTATTAACCCTATCTTTGTGATTCAGCTTCTTTGACACTGGGTAATATCTTGCTAAGAACACATCCGTCAGTTGATCCCATGTATATATTGAGTTATACGAAAGCTTAGTGAACCATACAGCAGCATCGCCTGTCAGTGATAGAGGGAACACTCGCAATCCGATGACATCCATATCTAAGTTTGGTCGACCTACACAGCTTTTGCAAACCACCCTTAGCTTGGCTACGTTAGCATGTGGGTCCTCTAATGGTGACCCCGAGAACAAGCCCCTTGTTGTAATCATCTGCATCAAGCTACTGGTCATTACAAATGTGTGCCCATGAGGTAGAAGAGGTAGGACAATAGGTCCATCTGAGTCTGCTATATTGGCATTGCCCCGGTAGTGGTCATGTTGTCGTGGGCCTGGTGGATTTTGCACCCTCAATGCATCTCCCAATTGATTGTCAGCTGGAATCTGGTTGTCCTTACCAAGTACCCTTGGTTGTTGTAACTCAACTTCATCACCTAGATTTCCTCCGCTAGGATTAACTGGATCTCCTGGATTGTTCATTCTTCGCAAAGTGCAGTTCAACTCTGGATCATAAGGAGTAAGTGGTTCACCCTGGCTCCGTGTACTTGGCATACACTAGAGTCAAAACCTGAGAGAGACAACAACAAAAACAAAAACAAAAAGTAAAATTAGGAAATATTTGACTAACGTTTAATAATGTAGTTAAAATAAATCTAAAATCCAAAATTCCCCGGCAGTGGCGCCAAAATTTGATACGCTCAAATTACACTTCCCTAAAGAAGCATAAGCAATCGTTATCAAGTAAAGGGCCCAACTTGTAGGTTGGGGTCGATCCTACAAGGAAAATGGTTTAGACTTTACTTTAACCAACAATTATATTCAATTAATAAAATTACTTCCAGAGGCAAGTAATTAAAAAAGGGGGTTTTGTGAAACAAATTGTAAGATTTCAATAAATAATCAGTAATTAAAAGTCAGCTTTGGTTGTTATCAAGATGAGAGAAATAACTAGGGTATACGTGTTCCCTACTAGCTTATAATGCAGTAATCCTAATAATAGCAATCCTTTCCTAGTGCACTACATGCAAAGTGATAAGTTAGGTATCTCTAAATCCTTGGTCTGGCATCTAGAGAATTTCACCCCGCACCTTGGTCCGACTATGTGTGTATAATTTACTAACCCTTACCTTTACCTCATATTATACATCACAATCGATGTTTGGCTTAGTTATTACTTCGCACCAATCGACACTAGCCTATTAGATAGTATCACACTAAATCTATGTTGATAATTTTTTTCTTGTTGATTACATCCTTGGTCCGGCAAGTAGCAACAAGGCGAGTTTTAATGTTTGCAACAGCTAAAAAGACTTCTAAACGAAAGATTGATCAATGCATGCACCACACTATTAAAGAATTGTTTATTTACTATTCATACTTTGGTAATTGTTCATGGTTCCCACAACCCTAGTTCTGGAGTTTAGTTACCCATAATCATATGAACACAATTCATTGGTTTAGATGAAAGAATTATGAACTTACGTAAGAAAAATAATAAACCCAGAATTTCAACTTGAATTGCAACACCAAAAATCTTCAGAACGAACTCAAGAAATTAAAAATTGCTAAAATTCCAAGTTAATCTTCCAAGTCAAGAACTAGAATAGAATAATAATGTCCAACCCCCAAAAACGAGGTTTACAGGCCCTATTTATAGAAAACAAGTCCTAAATTAACAAGGAAACAAACTAAGGAAAGTTTGTTATAAGCATGCGTCTTCATTCCACGAGACTGACTCACGGACCGTCAACAGATCTACGATCCGTGAGTCCCTTTCGTTAGCCACAGGACTTGGAAATATTTTCAGCTTCCAAAAATAAGCTTCCCTGAAACAAACGACGAAACTGCAGTACGGACCGTAGATCGATCTACGGTCCGTTAATCCCCTCCGTAACTCGACACGTAGAATCTTCAAAAATCAGGAACTGAAACCCTCGCAGTATCAATCTACGGATCAACAGTACGGTTCGTAGATCAATCTATGGACCGTCAATGGCCACCGTGGTTCCACACTTGGTTAGAATTCCCTGATTTGCATCCCATGCCCTGCCTACTGATCTACGACCATCATCTACGGACCGTCAATGGACCTACGGTCCGTAGATCACCTCCATGGATGACTTTTTCTGCATTTATTTCAGCTGTCTCTTTACATCCGCGCCTGAATATCTTTCCTGCAAAATATGATAAAAACACATAAAAACCAATACAAAAAGGTCATAGACACACATAACTTGTAAGTGAAATGCATTATAAATACCGTAAACTCACGGTATATCAGTCGCGCACCTAGTGCCCATATTTGAATATTTCAGCTTCGCATTGTAGAGTTGACACGAGGTGTTCTACCTCAAAAGACGTTTTCAAAACCAAAATCAAAGTATGCGTCCACGTCACGGACCTACCTTCAAATATTTATTTTCGATCTTTTCTCATGTTTAACTATCTAGAATCATTCCTAAACATCATGAGATCTTTCCAGTCACAAATTTTAATCCTTGAATTCATAATTCAATTCAAGGATCAGTTAAGAGTCAAGTCAAGAGCAATTAAGGTCAAAGTCAAGATAAGTCAAGAGTCAAGTTAAGATAAGTTCATAAACTTTTCAAAAGTCTTTCACAAATGTTTTAACTTTGTTTTAAGACTTTGTTTTAAGACTTAAGTTTTGAGTTCAGTAAAGAGTAAAGTTGAAGTTCTTTTCTTCAAAGAAGTATATAGGGACTATGTATTCCCAAAGAGATTTAAAAATGTTTTCCCATTTTAAATAAGAGCGGAAATTGAGATTTCCAAAGAGCTTTCGAGCTAGTTTACAGAAAAGACTAATAGCTTTCTAAATAAAGAAAGAAGGGAAACTGAGATTTCCAAGGTAGCCTTTGAGCTAAGTTTTTGAGAACTAATCTCAAATAACAGAAGAAGTATGTTATTAAAACATAAAGAGTTAATATATTTTGGGAGTAGTATTAAGCACCGATATGGGAGAGAGTTCATATAACTCATAGCCCCCATAAACTATGTAGCCACCATGGGTAGAAAAGGGTCATACTTTTTAGATGAACCCTTATCACAATAGACTAGTGAATCCACTTAGTAGTTCAGGTCCTATACCTTTAGCCGGGTATAGGCAGTGTGAGGTAGATCATTGTATCATCACTATATCTCTTATGTGATGGTTGTCGATTAGAGAAACTCCCATAGAAGTTATTGTATTTTTATATACATCAGATTAGTGTATTTTTACATACATTTCAGAGTTATGTCGTATCCTTATATATACACAAAGTTGACTCAATGTTTCAAAATAGATTTTCTTTATATTGCACTTGTTTTAAATTGTTTTATAATTAAATGAGTTCAATTAAGTATTCATGAGTTGAGAAGAGTCAAGGTAAGTGTTTCTTTTAGATTCCTTTTCAACCCTATATTGTTTTAGCATTCCAACTAGCATACTCGTACATTCAATGTACTAATTCCAGTTGGCCTGCATCGTCTTATGATGCAGACACAGGTAACTAGGATCGGTATTCCAGTGCACCGTTGATCCAGTGAGCAGTTCAGAGTCAGTCGGTGTGCCTCCTTGCATTCTGGAGGATCTATTTTCATTGCTTTCTAGTTAGTTCATTAGGATGTTGTGGGGTTTGTCCCAACATCCATCTCAGTTGTTTAGAGGCTTCATACACAATCATATGTTAGTCCTTTGAGTCTTTTCATTATCATTTCTTATTGTTAAGACTTGGGTTGCCATTTTTGGCTAAGTTGAATGTTTAATCTTTAAACCATTATCAGCTATTTTATTATTCAGTTCAGTTAAGTTCATTGATCATTATAGCTATGAATATTGTCTTTCGCTGAGTTAAGTAAGCTAGGCTAAGGGTTCGCTTGGGCCCAGCAGTGGTCTTCAATTTCCAGTCCCGCTCAGGGTGTAGGCTCGGGGCGTGACAGATAATTTGGTATTCTCAAAAACGTTTGAAATGCATATTAAGCATCTTGACATCTTTAAGAAAATTGTTATACAAAATGGTTTGGTCATTTCTAAACCAAAAATGAGTTTATTCAAAACTGATGTTTGATTTCTAGGACATCATATTTGTCAAGGAAAAGTCACCCTGATTCAAAGATCAATCGACTTTGCTTCAAAATTTCCTAATGTCATCACTGATAGAACTCAATTGCAAAGTTTTTTAGGGAGTTTAGATTACATATCCCCTTTTATAAAAATTTATCTCGTGATTTAACCTCTTTATACGACATGTTGAAAAAGGATCATCAATCACCATGGACTGATAGTCACACCACTTTGGTAAAGGATATTAAACTTCATGTTCAATCTTTACCATGCTTAACTCTTGCTAACCCTGCTTGGCAAAAAATTATTGAGACAGATGCGTCTAATATTGGTTATGGTGGGATATTAAAACAAATTAATCTCAACGACAAAAATGAATATTTGATCAGATTTCATTCTAGGAAATAAAGTGAGGCCAAGAAGAAATATGTTATGGTGGCTAATGAAATGCTAGCCATCGTTAAATGCGTGTTAAAATTTCAAGATGATTTATATAATCAAAATATTTTGATTAAAACTGATGCTCAATCTGTTAAGTATATGTTTAACAAAAACTTTAAATATGATGCTTCAAAGTTAATATTTGCTAGGTGGCAAGCCCAGTTAGCTCCTTTTGATTTTGAAATCCAATATAAAAAGGGAAGTGATAACTCTCTTCCATATTTTCTATCTAGAGAATATTTCACTTCATAATGAGTTTTTATACAGCCTTCTTTGATGAAAAAACTTTAGTTACTATTTTAAATGTAATTCCTCTTAATAAAGATTTACAGGAATTAATTTTATGGGAAATAATCGATGATATTATTAGAGAAAATTTCTCTATACATAATTTTGAAGAAATTATCAATATCGATGAGGAAAATTATTACAGTGACTACTATGATACATCTGAATAAACCAAAGTGTTATGATTGCATGATGGACCCTCCTTGGGTAACCAAGGGCAGAGGTAGGGGAAATAACACAAGAGGAAGGGGAAGATCATCCCCAGGATCGTTACACGGATCCTCTTCTAACTCCCCAGTTATACAAAGAGGAAGAATGAGTTTGATAAACTCCAAAATCTCCCAAAATGAGGCTTCATCTTCGGTACATCTAGAAGATATTCCAGAAAGCAGTCCGTTATTCGCACAATTACAGGCATATTTCTCTCAGAATCAAAGTGATACTTTTGCATATTTAGCTAAAGAAGATATTGATGATATCAAATCTTATGAAAAGTTGTCAAAGAAAGAAATGATATTTCTTTTGGAAAACTCTGAAATTCAGAGAAAAGAAGAACCCTGGAAGATATTCCAGTGATACCTAATCAATGGATTATACTTCTTGGGTGAGTCATACAAACCCGATCTTATTATGAGACCATTTTGATAAGCACAAGTAGTGTTGAATTTCAGCACTTTTCAGGCTACAACACCAGTGACAATGTTTATAATTTCTCCAAAATGATAATTAAACAAATTATATCTGTTGAAGATTGGGGTATTTCCACAATGGAAGAAAGGCAGATCAGCCTAAACAAAGTCTCTATGAGTTTCACCTACTTGGACTATATTCATACTTTTGATAAAGTTCTCTACTACAATAATGAGAGACATAAGGATACATGGTTTATAAAAAATATTGTAAAGATACTTGCAGAACCGATTCCTAATTGGTGGTCATACCACGGTCCAACTACAAAAAATTTAACTAATCCATTTCTTAAATTATATAAAGAATGGGTTAAAGTTTCACCGAACCTAAACGAGTTATACCATACAGATCATATCTATTATATAGAAAAACTAGAACAATTTTATTTTTTTCATTGAATTCTCTATCCCTTGGATTCATAAATGGACCCCGGAAGTGGGATTCACCGAGGAGCAAATTCCTTGTTTATACAGAACTTTTTATAATAATTTTTGGGACAAATTAATGAAAAAAGATCCCAAAACAAAGTCTTTATATGGACAAGAACTGTTGGATCTTATTGCAAAAAGGATCCAAGATTATTGTATTACTCTTAAAAAGGGAATAATTGTTGATAGCTCGATCAGACATATTGCCCGAAAAATCTCCTTTCAAGATGGAAATAAAGAGGAGATGATCAATAGATATCTAGAAGAAGTCAAGAAGAATTTGCTTCTCAATATTACTCAATACGAGAAATCAGACACCTCTATGAGAAGTGATACAAGCGATGGTGTCGCAACAGATTTTTAAGAGGCTCAACCTAATGAGTCAAAAAAACCTACTTCAGAAGATACTCTGAGAAAGATGAAGATTTCCTCCAAAAATTGAAGGAAAAGGGAAAGCTGTGAAGTTTATCTCTACAGTAAAAGCCACTATCAACAATAGATACAATGTTGATTATCTATCGTTACTGTACATATGGGACCCACTGATAAGGGACCCACATTTACTACACAAAGATTCTTTTTTTCTTCTATAAGTAAGTTTATTTTTAGAAAACACACACTCTCTCTCTAAATTGTAAAGCTATCATCTTGTAAAGTTTGAGTTCACCAGATACTGACTGGAAGTTAATAAACTTGTATAGTTCTCTCATTGGCCTTGGAGTCGGCCACCTTTATAAGGTATTATACTATTTTCGATTACATCTTTTATTATTTCTCTGATTTGAGCTGTGACTATGTCCGGCTAAAGATTTATATCTATGCCGGATAACTAACTTCTCTTTTATATCTACCATGAAAGATCTAGACTTTATCAAAATATAAATAAATTTATATATGGTTTCTTGACTTGGTTTTGAGATGGTGGTATAGTCAGATTCGATACTATTGTTATTGGCTTTGTCTTTGTGACTCCGCCTAGCCGGCTATGGTTCCAAGCCCGTTAATGAGTTGAAAAAGGGCGCCTATACCTAGTTAGAACTACTAGACACATGGGCTCCATAACAATACGTTTTACATCTTGAAGCCCCTTTGCTCGGGTAAAATGATTGATCCTTCCATACAATCATAAAACTATATTAAACTTGTATATATTTCTATTTGGATTTATTCCTTGAATTTGGATGCTAATAAATTAGATTGAAGTTGACTGTGCAGATTACCATCAGTCTTCAGAGATCCTGCAAGTCAAGCTAATGATAATTCTTCTGATGTTTCTGATAAGGATATTCCTTCTGTATCCAAAATGGATTTTAATCCTAATAACACTTAATGATGGATGTACACCAAATAAATTTTAGTCTAGGTTCACTAGCAAGAAAGTACATCCAGAATGAATTTTCAAGTGATAAATGGAACCAGTTTAAAACACGGTTTTTTGACACTTATAGTGCTAATGATTTAAATAATATTTCTCAAGAGTTTTATGAAACTTGTGCTTTACATAATCAAATTATGTATTTTGTACCTTGATTTATAACCGCTTATTTATCTTTATTCATCAACGTTCTTGAACGATCTTATAAAGATGGATCTGGTAAAATTATTTAGGTGGTTTATCCACCTCAGCCATCTTTTATTTTACCAAATAATATTGGTATCACCTTTACTGCCTTTCAAAAATTTGTTGAAGAAGATGTTGTGGCAATCAGCATTAATGAAATAAATAATTTAATTTCTCAAAATAATTATTTAGGACTTTATGTTAAAGTTTTTCATGAACATATTAGTTCTCTTGATAAAAAATTGGATGAATTAACTGCTTTGATAATTCAAATAAAAATGATTTAAAGACTTCTGATACGGCTTCTACTTCTAAAGGTAATTCAGAAGCTCAGATTATTTCTACTCATATGCAAAGGCCCCCTGAGATTCGGGATTTTAAATTTAAACCACTTTATGATTTAGAAGAACTCTTGATAAAAAGTTGTCTAAATTTGGTGCAAAGCCCATTGATTTGTCAGATAATTTTGCAGATGAAATGGAAAAAACTTTTGATTTTATAAACCATGTTTCTTTAGAATTTAATAACTTTGTGGTTATCCCAAGAAGAACAATAGTATAAAGTTTTCTCATAAACCTAGCATGCAAACCTATTTTATTCCAGATCAACTCCTCAAGATGTGCTTATAGAGGGACGAGACTGGAATCAAACTAATACCTCTTATAGTGGGTCTGAAATTTATGAATGGAATCTTGATGGTATGACTGATAGACAGTTAACTATTCTTGTTCATAGATTGCTTATATATGAAACTATCCGTCAAAGTGGTAAAAACATAGATAGAAATATTTACAAAATGATTATTGCAGGTTTTACTGGCCAACTCAGAGGTTGGTGGGATAATTATATGAGTATTGAACAAAAAGTTACGGTGATAAATGCTACTTTCGATAGTGAAGGTGTTGATAACTTCAGCATGGTGCTAGTGAAAAATAGAGAAGACGTTGTTTATACCTTAGTCTTAACCATTTTAGAACACTTTAATGGTAGATTTACCAATCAGTATGAGACTGTTCAAACCTTATTAAATGGTCTATGTTGTAGAACCTTATGTGAATTTAGATGGTATAAAGATACTTATATAAGCAGGGTGATGGAATTGCCCAAAAACAGTTATGAGCATTGGAAAGCTAAGTTTATAGATGGCCTTCCTCTTTTGTTTGCCGAAAGAGTTAGAAAAACTCTGAGAAATGAGCATGGTGAAATTCCTTATAGGGATTATACTTATGGTAAGCTAATAGGAGTTTGCACTCAAGAAGGTATAAATCTATGCACTGAATTGAAGTTATCCAGAGATCTTAAGATGGATAAGCTTAGAGAAATATCTCAGCTAGGAGACTTTTGTACAAAGTTCGGCTTACCTGATACTTCAGCTAATAGCAAGAAGAAGAAACATAGAGATTTTGATACTCCAATCCAGATAAACCTTATAGGAAGAAGAGGTCTAGATATAGATCTAAGGAAGAACCCGATGCTAGAAAAGCCTTTCGTAAGTCTAATAGATTTACCAAGCATAGGTCTAAGCGGAGCTCGCAAATATCAAGTGCTATAAATGTGAAAATTTCGGTCACATAGCACCCAATTGTAAGCTTGAAAGGCTGAAAACCTTATAACTTGATGAAGAAATTCATGATAAGGTCTATAGTTTCTTATACACTTCTGGTTTTGAGTCTGATTATGATTCTGATTCAGGTTCTGAAGAAGAGATTGATTTGCTTGATTAATCTGATAGTAATCAGCATGATAAAGTGAATACTTGCAATGCTTGTCATGGTGATATTTGTTCTTGTGAAAATGATGAATTTTATAAATTGCAATCTCAATTTGAAGATTTGAATATAAATACTATTACCTCTGATAATATGACAGAACTTTTGAAAGAAGTTAGTAATAATAATCTTCGTTAAAACATTATTCAATTAGTTCATAGTAATGCTACTTCTAGTTTTTCAAAAAATTCAGGATTAGAATAGATAACAATTTGAATAAATTATATAAGATAAACTTATTATTTCTGAACCAGGCACATAATTATAACCTTTCGTTTTAACATTTAATGTTAAGGCATCAAGTATATTAACATCAGAAAGAGATAACTGCAAATTTGGTCGAGTATTAAAATATATGATTAGAACTATTAGACACATGGGCTCAATAAGAAGTATGCATTAGATCCTTGACAGACCCTTTGCTCAAGTAAAATTTCACTATCTAGTCCGAGGAGCTATATAAAATTCTTGTGTATTTCAATTCTTATGCAGTGCGGACTACCGCTAGCTTAAGGACGCTGAGTTGTCAAATCTGACTGGCGGATTACCGCCAATTGCTGATCCTATAATCTGGTATCAGAGCCTAGAACTTTCATGAGCATTTATAACTTCTCAAAAATCATTATTAAACAGATTATATATGTTGAAGATTGGGGTATTTCTACCATGAAAGAGAGACAGATAAGCCTCAATAATACTCGAATGAATTTCACGTATTGGAGTTATATCCAAGCATTTGATTAAGTGCTCTATTATAATAATGACAGACATAAACACACTTGGTTCATAAAAGTGTGCGCAAAAATATTTGCAGAACCAATCCCAAATTGGTTTATAAATTGGTGGTCATACCACGGTCCTACAGTTCAAATTCTACCAGAACAATTCCTCAAGTTATACAAGGAATGGACCAAAGTGTCACCAGACCTGAACAAATTGTATCATGCAAATCATATCTGCTGGTTAGAAAAATTAGATCAAAACTATTTTTTTATTGAATTTTCAATACCGTGGATTCATAAATGGACTCCTGAAGTAGGTTTCACAGAAGAAAATATTCCCTGCCTATACAAGACTTATTACAATAACTTTTGGGACAAACTAATGAAACAAGATCCCAAAATCAAACAATTAATTGGTCAAGAGCTCTTGGATATCATTAGCAAGAGAATAAAAGAATATAATAAAATTCCTCAAAAGGGGATTGTAGATGATAACTTAGTAAGGCATATTGCCAAAAGGATCTCCTTTCAAGACGGAGATAAAGAAAGCATGATCAATGACTATTTAAAAGAAACAAAAAGAAATTTACTTCAAAGCATAACTCAGATCAATAAATCAGACACTTCGATGTGCAGTGAAACAAGCAACGATATCACAGAAGTGTCACAGAAAGTTGAAACAGATAATATATTGTCTACAATTGAACTACAAGATGCAGAAGAGTTTTTGCATCAGATGAAGGTCATGGATAAGAAACATGGCAAAGAAAAGACATAACGAAGATAGCACAATAAAAGTTTGAGCCCACTTAACAGTAGATACACTGTTTAGGGATCCCGATAGTGGGACCCCTTTTACTGTACATAAATTCTTTATGTTTTTATTTTTGTCTATAAAAGCCTTCATTTTCTTAGTAGAGAGGCATCAGAAAAATAAACACTCTCTCTCATAGACAGTTGTAAATCTTTCTAAAGCAATCCATTTGTAAGCACTGTTCCGATTATAAATAAATATCCGATCAATTCTTCACATCTTGGACTTTGGAGACAACCATCCTTATAAGTTCTTTTTATTTTTAGTCTTCCTCTTACCTTTGTCTCTCCTAGCCAGGACTATGTCCGGCTAAAGATCTCATATCTATGTTGAATAACAAACTTCTCCCCTATATAGACCATGAACGATCTAAGCTTTATTAAAATATCAAGGAATTTTGTTATGGGTTCTTGACTTGGTTCTGAGATCGAGGTACAGTCGAATCTAGCTCGACTCTTATTGGTTTTGTCTTAGTGGCTCCGTCTGGTCAACTATGGTTCATAGCCCGATAAGGAGTTGAAAAAGGGTGCCTTATACTCGGTTAGAACTATCAGGCACATGGGCTCAATAAGAAGTATTTATTAGATACTTGATAGACCCTTTGCTCAGGTAAAATATCACCATGTAGTCCGAGAAGTTATATACAAATTCTTGTGCATTTCAATTCTTATGCAGTGCAGACTACCTCTAGCTTAAGGATGCTGAGTTGCTAGATCTGACTGGCAGATTATCGCCAGTCGCCAATTTTGTAATCCTCCCGTAAATCTCATAGATTTACCAAAGATAGATCGGGAAGAGATCTTTCGAAGGTAAAATGTTACAAGTGTGGACAACTTTGGTCATATAGCCCCTAATTGTAGGTTGAATAAGTTGAAAACTTTAGAATTGGATGGAGAGGCCTATGAGAATATTTATGGCTTGTTATACACTTCTGATTCTGACGAGGATTATGAATTTGATTATGGTTCTGATATTGAACTACTTGATTTATCTGATAATGATAAAATTGTGTTAGCCCTTGCACCACTTGTAAAGGTGATACTTGTAATTGTGAAGATGATGAAATTTATAAACTTCAATCGCAATTTAAAGACTTCAATATGAACACTATCGCTTCTAATAATGTGATTGGACTTTTAAAAGAATTTACTAATAACAAGCTTCGAGAAAAAATCATTAATCTGGCTACTTATAATGAAGCTAGTTCAAGTTCTTCTAAACCTTTTGAAAACAAGAAGAATGATTTGAATGATTTGAATGATTTTGACTATTCTGCACCTTACTCTTTAAAAGAGGTTGATGATCGTCTTATAAAAAGGAATGCTTTTCTTGAGAAGGATTCTTCTTTCAATGATTTAAATATTAAAATTGAGAATTTAAAAAGAGAGATTAAATCTCTTAAGCAAAATCAATTGATTTGTGATCATAGAATTACTCAGATTGAGATGCATAATTTTGAAGACAGGTTCTCCAAAAATAAAGGTATTTCTGAAAATCATATTGAAAAGGAACCTATTAATCTTGGCCCCAAAATGGAATGTTTCTGGGAATGATGCAAATTATTATTGCTCATAAACGGTATGTTAAATGTACTATTTTGACTGATAACAATTTTTCGATCACTAACATTGACATGATTGATAGTGGTGCAGATGTTAGTTGTATTCAAGAAGGCTTAGTGCCTACAAAATATTTTCAAAAAACTACTCATATGGTTAAGTCTGCAACAGGACATGCTTTAGATATAAAGTATAAATTGCCTAATGCTAAAATTTGCTAGAATAAAGTCTGCATTCCTCATTTGTTCTTCTAGTCAAGAATCAACTATATCCTCCAATCATACTTGGAACCCCGTTTATTAATGTTATTTATCCTTTTACAGGTTTTGACTCAAAAAGATTTTCTGCCACTTATAAAGATAATTAAATAACTTTTTCTTTTGTTACAGATCCAGTAACCAGAGATATTAATGTTTTAATCAATATGTAGCAGAATCATATGGATTCTTTACAATTAGAATTATTCAGTATGAATATATTCGATTCTTTGAAATCTGCTAAAGTGAAGGAAAAAATTAAATTAATTTCTGAACAAATTGTCGTTGATATTTATGCAGATTACCCCAGTGCTATTTGGAATAAAAAAAAGCACATTGTAACTCTTCTGTATGAAGAAGACTTTTCTGAAGATGATATCCCTACTAAATTTCGACCGTGCCAAATGAACACTGAGTTGGTAGATTTTGTAAAAATGAGATTGATAATATTTTACAAAAGGGTTTGACTAAACCTTCTAAATCCCCTTGGTCTTGCATAGCCTTTTATGTTAATAATGCTGCTGAAAGGGAACGAGGTGTCCCTAGACTGGTTATTAATTATAAACCCTTAAACAAGTATTTAAAATGGATTAGGTTATTCCAAACAAAAGAGATTTATTATCCAGATTATATGATGCCAATATTTTTCAAAAATTGATTTAAAATCAGGATATACAGATCCAACTATTTAAAGAGCATGCTCATAGAACAGTTTTTAACGTTCCATTTGGACAATATGAATGGAATGTCAGCCATTTGGTTTGAAAAATCCCCATCTGAATTTCAGAAAATCATGAATGATAATTTTAATCCATATTTGGATTTTATCATTGTATATATTAATGATATTTTAGTATTTTCTAAAACATTTGAAATGCATACTAGGCATGTTGATATTTTGAAGAAAATTCAGAGCTATGGATAATAAGAAACATAGTAAAAAATGTACTAGTAGAGAGTTAAGAAAATTAAGAAGAAAATTAAAAAAATTATATCTGAAATATAAACAACCCAATATCACAAAAACTGATAACGACAAATTAAACCAATTAGTAGATAATATATCTAAAATAGAATATAAATATATTCAATATTTAAAGATACAATGAAAAGCGAGAATAATGAATATAAAGAGAAACTTACTGAAATAATTATAGCGAAAAGGCAAGAATTAGAACATAGGCAAAATAGACTTAAAAATAACATATTCGCAGGAATTTGTAAAAAATCTATAATAGCACAGAGAAAAACTATTTTATATCTAGAAATACAAATAGAAAGTTTAGAATATAAACTTCAACACAATCTATAAATGAATAAGGAAGAATACGCAATAGATGAAAAAACATATGAAAACTATGATGGATTAAAAATAAAGATAATATTTTCTAATCTAGAAAGAGGATACAAGAAAATAGGTGACAATCTAAGTTTAATGTTAGAAAAAGAAACGGTAAAACTAGAAGATAGTTTAACTGCTATGATAAGAATAACAAAAGAAAATGAAGAAATAGATAGAAAAATGGTAATAGAAAAAATAAAACAACAAGCAAAAAAGGAAGTACAACAATTAGAAGAAATAAAAAACACTAAATTAATAGAACTAGAAAAAGAGCTGACAATGTTAAAAGAAATGTATGAAATTAAACAAAAAGAAAAAGAACAAAAAACAAAATTAGCAAATGAGATAAATAAATTTAAAGAAAAATTGCAATTAAAAGATGAATTAGAAGAAAAAGAAGAAAATAATCAAGATAATCTACTTGAAATAAGAATTGATGAAATAAATGACAATGATCTAGATGAACAACATTCGGAAACAAGCGAAACATATACGGAACTTTTAGCAAACACATAGACAATACAAAGAATTTAGAAGTAAATACAGGAGATGTATACATGGATGAAAAACCTAGTATATCAGGAATAAAAAGTCCAAAAAAATTAAAATATTATAATACAAACTATAAACAATATGATAGAGAAAAAACTATATGGGATAAAAGATTGAATAAAAAATGGACACCTAAACCAATAAGTGAACAACCTAATTTTTTAGATTTAGACTGTGTAGCAGATATAAATAAAACAATCAAATTATGGATGGGATATATATCAAAATAATTAATAGATAACAAAATAGGAATGACAGAAACACCAGGATATATAGAAAGAACACTTATATGAACAGTAAAATTATGGCTATAAAATTTATCAGATGAAAGTTTAAAAAATTTAAGAAGTAATAAAAAATTTGATGGTGAATTAGGTACTACAACTATGGAAATATTATATAAATACGAAGTAGCTATAAGAAATGAATTTAATAGTATGACAACAAAAGTAGAAGAACAAAATAAAGAAAAAATCATAAACCGGAATCTAATGACAAAATTAGTAATATGTAATATGTGCTATATAGATAAATACACATGTGCATTTAGAGAATACTATTATAAAGGAACATATAGCATAGAAGAAAGTAAAGAAATAAGAAAATTATATTTTACAAAATTACCAGAACCTTTTAATTCAAAAATAATAAAGAGTTGGAATGAAGCAGGACTAACAGATACCTTAACAACTAGAATAAAATTCTTACAACGATGGTTTATAGAATTATGTGAAAGACATAAAGAAGAAATAAAAATGGAAAAAGATATTGGTAAAAAACTTAGCATGTTGCAAAAATAAAACAGCACCCCAATTCGGTTGTACAAACAAATACTATAAAAGGAAATATAATAAAAAATACAGATCGAAATATAAATATAAAAAAACCAAGAAGAAGATAATATATAAAAAACTACAAAACTAAAAGACAATATAGACCAAAAAGAAAACTAACGGAATGTACTTGTTATAATTGTGGAAAATTAGAACACATAGCTAGAGATTGTAAATTACCTAAAAATCCAAAGAAAAAACAAATATCAGAAATAATAATAAACGATGAAAAATATAAGCTGATAGAATACATAGATTATGAATTAGAAAGTGAAGATAGCATAGATGAAAAATCAGAAAATGAAATAGATAATGATATAAAAATAGAATCAGACAATGAATTCTATAATATAACAAATGACTGAAACAAATATACAAATAATAAATAAAGAAGAACATCAAGACAAAGAATCTTTAGAACAAAAAATAATATTTGATAATATTATATTTGAACAAATAAAAGGAAAAGAATTAGACCTAAGTGTAGAAAAAATATTCGAAATACCAACAATAAGAAACTGGTTTAAAAAACAAAAAGAAGAATATTATGTAGTAAGTCAAAGAGAACATATCATAGATTGCCAATACACCAAAGAAAAAGCTAAAATACCAATAATAAACAAACGAATAATAAATAAAGAAATACAAGATATTAAGGCTAAAAATCCAATTAAATATGTACATTTAGGAGGAACAGAAATACTAATAAAAGCATGTTTTAGAGAAGGAATAGATACACCCATAGAAATATACTTAGCGGATGATAGAATTATACAACTTATAAAAAAAGTATAATACGTGTAGTAAAAGGTAACCTCATATACCAAAAATTTAAATTTATAATAAGTGTTAATTACTCAGTAGCAATAAATGACAAAAATATAGATAAATCATTAGTATTATATTGGAAAATGTCAAGAAAAGAACTAGCCCCGGGAAGTAAAATATTTACAGCTAGATGTAAAAACTTATATGTTCTAACAACAAAACATAAAATAACAGAAAAAAATAAAATAGATAAAATAAAAATAGAAGATCCATTTGAAAAAATAGTTACAGTCATAGATAATAATGATTATAGTTATAATGAAATTGATATAGAAGAAGATTTAGAAATAGTAAAAAAAAGACTAAGTACATCAAAAAGAATAAACAATGAGATACCCCAAATATCATCAAAAATGAGTACCTCAAGAAGAATAGATAAAACCCCACAAAAATCAATGGAAGAAGAAATAAAACCACATCATTACTACATAACGGGAGTAATGAAACAACGAAAATATTTGATATTAATAAATATAGGACAAGAAGAAAACTACATTACAAGAGAATTAATGACGAAAGATGAAATAATAACTACTGAACAATCATGCCCCGAACTACCAAAAACATTAATATATACCGAAGAAACTACGGAAAAGGAAATAATCATTGTAGGAATACCAATAATAATAAAGTTTAAAGTGTATCAAGGAGATGAAAATATCACTTTAGGAATAAAATTGCTAGAACAAATAAAATCATATAATCTAGAAGACAAACAATTGGCAATAAATTATGAAAATAAAAGAGTAATAATAAAAAGAAATTTAGTATGATAAAAATATGAAAATATATATACTTGCAAAGATAATAATAGAGGGATATTACAACAGATATTATACATCAATGATAAACACAGAAGCAGAAGCTAATATATGTAAATACAATTGTTTACCAGAAGATAAATGGGAAAAATTAAAAACACTGATAGTAGTAACAGGATTTAATAATGAAGGAAGCATGATCACATATAAAGCAAAAAATATAAAAATACAAATATGGGATAAGATATTAACTATAGAAGAAATATATAACTTTGAATTGACTACAAAAGATATGCTATTAGGATGCCGTTTTTAGAAAAACTATATCCACATATAATAACAAAAACACATTGGTGGTTCACAACACTATGTAAACAAAAAATAGGAGCAAAGAGAGTAAATAATAAAAAATGAAAAACGACATAATGTATAAAAGGAAGTGAAAAAATTACACAAGAATTAGAAAATATAAAAGAAGAAGACCCTAAGATAAAATTAATTATATTCTCTATAGATAAAGTAAAATTAATCCAAGATAAGTTAGAATTATTATATAGTGAAGATCCTGTACAAGGATGGAAAAAACATAAAACAAAAATAAAAATTGAGCTAATCGATAATAATAGTATAATAACCCAAAAACCATTAAAATATAATTTTAATGATTTAACAGAATTTAAGATACATATAAGTGAATTACTAGAAAAATGGTACATACAAGAAAACAATAGCAAGCATACAAGCCCAGCATTTATAGTAAATAAACATAGTGAACAAAAACGAGGAAAAAGTAGAATGGTTATTAACTATAGAAATTTAAATGCAAAAACTAAAACAAATAATTACCCAATACCAAATAAGATATTAAAAATAAGACAAATACAAGGATATAATTACTTTAGTAAATTTGACTGCAAATCAGGATTTTACCACTTAAAATTAGAAGAAGAATCTAAAAAACTTACAGCATTTACAGTACCACAAGGATTTTATGAATGGAATGTATTACCATTTGGATATAAAAATGTCCCAAGTAGATATCAACATTTTATGGATAACTACTTTAAACAACTAGAAAATTGTGTAGTATATATTGATGATATATTACTATATTCTAAAATCCAAGATGAACACATAAGATTATTAGAAAAATTCATATATATATTATAGAATATTCAGACATAAGCCTAAGTAAAAAGAAAGCAGACATAATGAAAAGCCAAATAGAATTCCTAGAAATACAAATAGATAAAAATGGAATAAAAATGCAAACGCACATAGTACAAAAAATAATTAACTCAAATGAACAGATAGATACGAAAAAGAAATTACAATCATTTCTAGGACTAGTAAACCAAGTAAGAGAATACATACCAAAATTAGCAGAGAATTTAAAACCATTACAACAAAAATTAAAGAAAGATGTAGAATACCAGTTTGATAAGAAAGACCAAACACAAATACAAAAAATAAAATTATTATGTAAGAACCTACCTAAACTATATTTTCCGGATGAAAATAAAAAATTTGCTTATATAGTAGAATCAGAAGCTAGTGAAAAAAGTTATGGAGGAATCTTAAAATACAACTATGATGGAGAAAAAATAGAACATCATTGTAGATATTATTCAGGAACATTTACCAATACAGAAATAAAATGGGAAATAAATAGGAAAGAATTATATTCAGTATATAAATGTTTATTATCATTTGAATCATATATTGTATATAACAAATTTATTATAAGAACGGATAACACACAAGTAAAATGGTGGCCAACAAGAAAAATACAAGATTCGATAACTACAAAAGAAATAAGAAGATTGGTACTAAACATATTAAATTTTACATTTACTATTGAAGTAATAAAAACTGATAAGAATGTTATTACAGATTACTTATCAAGACAAAGCTACTCAGACTGAGAAAGAAAATACAATTGAAGATATACTCAAAGTCATTACTACACTTTGTATAAAAATGAATAGTATGAACAATGAGATACAAAAGCTAAAGACTAATGAGGATAATCTGAAGTTTAAAGCTAGTCAGCAGCATGACTATAAAAATGGGGAGCTACGTCGATCGAAAGACGAAAAAAATCCATAGCTAAAAGGAGACGATGGGAAACTCCTTAAAACCCATAACATTTGTTTAAATGCAGCTGCAGGTATAAGCAAATGAGTTAGTGAAAAACAAAGGAATTCAAACATAAACTAGCTATTCGAAAAACCATTCACCCCGAGGCTAACACCAAAAAACATATTAACTATAGAACCCCAAACTTCTACATATGTGGATAGCCTACACCATGACAAAAGAACAAATAACCATATTACGCGAACCTATATAGAAAATATGTATAAAATCCAAACATTTTCAAATCTTAACCCCAGATCTACTACAACCCAAGAACCCAACCAAGATTATTTAACCCAAAAATTATAAGGTTATAATAAACTGATTGCACAACTGAAAACTAACGCCAACTTAGTAAGGACATGTTATAACTATGGACTATTAAATACAGTATACACATATGACGGAGAGGAACTAAGTGGAATATTAGAACTACATAAGGCATTTATTACATATAAGAAAGTTACTAAGGGAAATTTATTCTATGCAAAATTTTATACGGCAACAGCAGAGATATTATACGAAGAAATAAAACCTCTGATACAAGTGGTAAAGATAGGACTAACAAAAGATATGATAATATCGGAAAATATCGAATAGCAACCAGAGATACAAAAAAGAGAGATACCCAGTTTTTATGCCAATAAGAGAACAATTGGTATATCAACCATTATACAAGAGCTAGCAAATAATTATTTAAACGGAAACGCTATATGGAGATACTATGCAAGAGATCAGTTAATGATATATTCAAATTCAAGAGAATTAAGAAGAGCAGATATGGACGAAGTCGAGCGATGGATCTTATCATTATTAAAGCCAGAAGAATGACCTACAACAAGAGCTTTGAAGACAGGATTTATTTCAAAATAATTATTAACCAGATATTGTAAATTAATTGGACACAAATATCCTGACCACATATGTACAAAATGTAACGGAGAAGATAATATAATCCTAGATGTACAGCTGGAATGATCAAATAAGATAAAGACAGAAGAAGATAAGAAGGAGAAAATAAGAAGAAAATGGACACATGTGTGCAAAAGAAATTCGTAGAAATGAGATAAGATAGAAAGAAGAAAACAAAGAAGGTATGCAGAAGATGACAAGTGTACAAAATATGTAAAAAGTCATAAAGTAGGTGCACATTATTGTCCTTATTATTATTATTATTATAGTAGGTGTACATTATTGTCTTACATTATTGTCTTTATGATTATTATAATAGGAATAGATTATTGTAAGTAGGGGAGTACGTAAAAATTCCTTTCAATATAAGGAAGGTATGTGTAAATGAAAAGGCAGGCAACGCCCAACATAATAAAAACTTTCATAAAAAATCACTCTCTCAAGATACTAAATACTTAAAAGTTAATGAATAAATCTGAAATCCAATCAGATATTTCAGATAGCATGGCTAAGCAAGAAGCAAAGGTATATTGTTCAAAAAATATGCAGAACTAATTTCATATATTCCTAAATATCATATATATATGATTGAATAAATTTATGTTAGTTATTATGTATTAGAATTGTTTGAATCATGATTTCTTGTTTATTAGAACACTGAAAATAGGGAGAAAACTTCTATACTATGTCATCCTAATGTTGAAACCAGTAGGCGAAGAAAGTCGTTTAGGGGAATAAAAAAAGTTGAGGCACTGATAAGAAGGAAGTATTCACTAAAGTACAATGCTAGTAGTGACAGGAGAACATGATAAATAGATAATCTAGTTCATAATGATCTAATATAAATTTAATAAATTATGAATATGATAGGGAGGAATAATGTGAAATAAAAAACCTGCATAATAAAGAACATGACTACATACATGCATGACGAAATAATAAAAAACTATGAAACTTTAATCTTATATATACTTAAAGGTATAAAAATAATTGAATTAAGAAGAATCGTATGGGAAAAAATATTTAATGATAACGGATCAGAAGATATATTAAATCAACAATTGTATGAAATAGACCTACATAATTTAGACCTCGAAAGAATAGAATGGTATGATTTAGAAATAAATTCAGACTAAAATGAACTACGAATATTTACAATATTGGACAAAATTTATGAAAGATATAAAACTATTAGAACAATTAATGGAAGAAAATTTATATTTGTACCTAAGAACCCAAGATATATTATATCTAGAATATATCATAAATAATATTAAAGAGATATCAAAATTAAAACACTTAGCAAAAGAATATTATAGTAAAATCTTTAAAATAGATTCCTCACCTACCAAAAAGGGTACACCTACCAAAAAAGTCATGAATTCCACACCTACTACACAACCAAAAATATCATAAAAATATCATGAATCCCTCACCTACCAATAAGAATAATTCCGCACCAAAAAATGGTATCATTTTTCGGTGCGGAAGTTGAGGAATTTTCATGGAAGTGGTAGTGTGGTAAGTGAGTAATTTCTTTTAAAGATTTTATTGTAATATTATTTTTCTAAGTGTCTTAATCTTGATATTTATTTAATATTATTTTTTGGGGTTGCGAAATTCATGGTAAAATGTAATAATATTTATTGTAATATTCTTCCGATAGTTGTTTTAATCTGAGTATTTCACTAATATTATTTATGATATATTTTAGATATAACATATCTTGGGTTCTTTGGTACATATATAATTTTTCCTTCATTAATTTTTCTGATAGTTTTATATCTTCCATAGATTCTATCCAATATTGTAAATATTCGCAGTTCATTTTAATCTGAATTTATTTCTAAATCATACCATTCTATTCTTTTGGAGTCTAAATCATGTAGGTCTATTTCATATCATTGTTGATTTAATATATCTTTTGATTCGTTATCATTAAATATTGTATCCCATATTATTCTTCTTAATTCAATTATTTCTATACCTTTAAGTATATATAAGATTAAAGTTTCATAGTTTTTTATCATTTCATCGTGCATGTATGTAGTCATGTTCTTTATCATGCAGGTTTTTTTATTTCAAACTATTCATTCCTATCATATTCATAATTGATTAAATTCATATTAGATCATTATGAACTAGATTATCTATTTATCATGTTCTCCTGTCACTACTAGCATCGTACTTTAGCGGATACTTCCTTCTTATCAGCGCCTCAACTTTGTTTACTCCCCTAAATGACTTTCCTTGCCTACCGGTTTCAGCATTAGGATGGCATAGTATAAAAGCTTTCTCCCTGTTTCCAGTGTGTTAATAAACTAGAAATCAAGATTCAAATAATTCTAATACATAATAACTAACATAAATTTATTCAATCATATATATGATATTCAGGAATATATGAAATTAGTTCTGCATATTTATTGAACGATATACCTTTGTTTCTTGCTTATTCATGATATCTGAAATATCTTATTGGATTTCAGATTGCTCCATTGTTTATAGTAACTTAATATTTTATTGAGAATATTTTTGTGTACAAAGAAGGCTTGCTTTCCGTCGAAAAAGTCTTGCCTTAGATATGTCTAATGGCTTGTTATTTATACTAGTAAAGTTATTTATACAAAGAAGACTGGAGGTAACCCCCAAACTCAGAAAAAGGTTGACTGGTCCGCAACAGACCCTCAACTGAAGCCTGCAATGAAGACTGAATAGGACGAGGTAGATAGCCCCCTGAACTCTACCCTCTGGAGTACGAACCATTGAACT
This sequence comes from Solanum commersonii, assembly GCA_029007595.1. Taxonomy (NCBI): domain Eukaryota; kingdom Viridiplantae; phylum Streptophyta; class Magnoliopsida; order Solanales; family Solanaceae; genus Solanum; species Solanum commersonii. The sequence goes on from JAJTWQ010000147.1 coordinate 707,349, forward strand.
TACCTCCCTTACGAAACTTTTTAAATGTTGACACCTTGGTGAAGTCATCTGGCTTCACCCCCTCTACCTCTATCACAAAATCAATCACTTCCTGAAAAGATTTTGCAGAAGCGGCCTACCCTACTGTAAGGCGGGATCCGCAAATCTGACCTCAATCCCTTTACAAAGCGGCGAATCCGCTCTTGCGGACTGAAGCAAAGCTGAGTGGCATACCTAGATAATGCACGAAATTTAGCCTTATAAGCTGCAACAGACATCCTTCCTTGCTCTATGTTCAGGAATTCATCCCTCCTTCTGTCCCTCAAAGTCCGGGGTATGTACTTCTCCATAAATAAGCTAAAAAATGTTGTCAAAGTCATAGGTGGTGCCTTTGCTGGTCGACACTCTACATGAGACCGCCACCACATTTTGGCATCCCCTTGAAACTGGTAGGTCACAAACTCAACACCGAATCGCTCCACTATGTCCATCTTATGTAACAACTCATGACAATCAACCAGGAAATCATAAGCATCTTCAGATTCAGTACCCTTGAAAACTGGAGGTTTCAGCTTTAAGAACTTAATAAAGAGATCATGCTGGTCACTAGTCATTATAGGCCCTGTAGTCAATCGGGGAAACGTGCCTGTTTCCAAGGACGCATCCATGCGAGGAGCCACATCGGCTGCATGTTGCACTCCCTGAACTTGAGGTGCTAGTGAAGAAAATGTTGGGGGTGCCTGCCCCTGATCAGATAACCCGCTAAGATAAGTGAGAACCTGATTAATCATCTCTAGAGTAGGCTGGGGTGGTACTTCCTTCTCTTGAATCTGCTCATCTTCCCCTTCGTCACTCTCTCTCACTACCTCATCAGTCGATAGATGAGTCACCACTCTATCCCTAGCTGGATCAGGTGTTTGTCCTCTGCCTCTAGTGGGCCTTCTCCCGCGACCTCTACCACGGCCTCTTGCCACTGCTCCCCTTCGAGCTGCAACCCCAACGATTGGCTCAGGCGTACCCTGTCTTGCCGGTGTTGGTGTTGTCACACCTGTTGCTCTAGTTCTGACCATCTGTGAGATAGAGTGAAGAAGGTCAGATACCAATTTGTATCACCTAGATACCAATTGGATTCAAGTAATAGCAGAAAGAAAGAAAAATGTGAGTTTTCCTAAAGTCCTATAGCCTCTTAAAGAAAAGTAAAGGCGTCCCTGTGTCGTTCCTCAAGACTCTACTAGACCTGTCCTTGTGTGATGAGATCATTGAACCTAACGCTCTGATACCAAGTTTGTCACGACCCAAATTGAGTCATGAGTGGCACTCACACTTCACTTCCTAAGTGGGCGGACCAAGGAATCTAAACCCCAACATAAACCAATAATTCAACTACGACTAACAGTAATAACGCAGAAGCTCCAAAACTTATTAAAATAACCAATGAAATAAGCCTCTAAAGTCTATTACATATTATCCCCAAAATCTGAAAGTCATCACATCAAGGACATCTGTTCTTAACATATCAAGTCTAAAAGTATTAGAGACCCCAAAATGAGTAAATACGATGGCCCATGTCCAAAATTCAAGGACATCACGCAATAACTGAGAGAGTCCAGCACAAGCTAGAAGGAATAGCTCACCCTGAAATCTGATGTGCTGGAGACTGGCTAGAGCTGAGGGCGAGTCGAAGTCGATGGTACACTTGTTGCACTCCACAAAGAAAAACGAAGAAAACACAAGTAGGGGTCAGTACAAGCAATACGTACTGAGTAGGTATCATTGGCTAACCCAAAATAGAAACTAATATACAAGGAATAATAGTATAAAGTCAACTATAGCACTTAGCAGGTGATAAGAAACCACAATATAAACAAGTGACAGTTGAAGCAAGTACGTAATCAATCACAATATCAAGCACACACACGAGGGCTCATGCCTCTACATCACACTCGTTTGGGAAATGTGTTCATTGAGATTGAGTACATTAAGTTAATTCAAATATCTTTTTCCTTTAATGTTATCGTGTCGGAACGTGACACTCTGATCCAATAATACCGTGTTGGAACGTGACACTCCAATCCAAAAATACCGTGTCGAAACGTGACACTCCGATCCAATAATATTATTAATTTATCATTTATTATCACCATTTTCCAACTCGTAAATAATATTATATCAAGCCTTCTTTATTCAAGGCAGAACTTCAATAGAGAGGTTTTCAGATTATAAATCTCACGGTCTCAGGATTTTAGACCAATCACAAATCACACCATCAAGCCACACAATCACACAATCAAGTACATAGAGAACTTCACAATATCATTCAATGCATATCAATCGCTATTAAGAGTTTATCTATCAAATAGAACAAACCATAACCTACCTCCACCGAAGAACCGAAGTCAAACAAGCTACTTCTCCAATGCTTTTCCTTTCCTCAATGCTTCCGAACGTTTCCAATCTACCAAGTATGCATAATTTGTAAGTTAACGAGTCTCTAGGTACCCATGCTACTATGTGTCTAGCCTAGACCCAAAACTCACCCAATTCTATAATCAATTTCCTAAGATTCAAGACTAAGGATAAATCTTATTCCTCCATTTAACGTAACTTTAATGGTATTAATATAATACCATATACCTAATATTTATTTAGGTATCTCAATGTATCAACACTTAATTATAGGTGATAATTGAATTATAAAATCTAACGATGACCACTAGTTACGAAACCAGTGGCTGCCAGCACCTCAAACTACACCATAGGAATAACATAAATAGAATAAGAATATATATACATATATGCGCAATTACACAACACCCAATCCAACCTATGCACATGAACCTTACTTTTCTAATGATTACTTTTAAATTTTCCCAAAATTTTCATCATGCCCTAATCATTACTACTTTACTTATCTTCTAATTCAACCAGCCAATAGCAACCCTATTTTTAATCAAATTTTCATTATACTTCCCCAATATAACGAATCCATCTACTAATATAATTAACATAGGTTAGAGTTAGAGAGTCACCTGAATGAAGTCGTTCTTTGTTCACGCCACTTTCTGTTCTCTCGCCTACTTTTCCTTCTTCTCTACATATTGTTTAATACCCTAATTAATATATCTGACTAATCATAAAAATAATGGTAAAATTCACACACTACTAATTCTAATAATATTTTCTTTAACCACCAATTAAATAAATTATTAAAACTACCCCATTAATTTCATAAATGTAGTTACGAATGGTCCAAAACACTTATTTAAAATCTATCGAAAGAGTATTTTATACAATAAAAGCTCTAATACTCAAAATGATCAAATGGGTCGTTACATATAACCTTGTAATTTTTGGGTTAGGTAATCTTAGTTTGGTTCTTTGGTTATAGTGGATCTTGGGTTAAGGTTAAGGTAAGTTTGGATTTTATATATATTCTCTATGTAGGTACGTGTGATATGCTTATATGTTTTCTTGTCATGATGTAGGCTATCTGCATATGTAGAGGTTTGCGGTTTCATGATCAAAAGGTTTTTTGATACTTTTGGGGTAAATGGTTTTTCAAATAACTTGTTCAAATTTATATTCTTGTGTTGTCTTTCACTAACTTGTCTGCTTGTACCTGCAATTGTAATTGAACAAATGTTATGGGTTTTAGGGAGTTTCCCAACGTCTCCTTTTATCTCTGAAATTTTTTCGTCTTTCGATCGACGTAGCTACACATTTTTACAGTCATGCTGCTGACTTGTACTAGCCTTAGACTTTAGTTTTTGTATCTCATTGTCCATACTATCCACTTTGGTACAAAGTGTAGTAACGGCTTTGAGTATATCTTCAATTGTATTTTTTTTCTCAGTCTGAGTAGCTCTATCTTGATAAGTAATCTGCAATAACATTCTTATCAGTTTTTATTACTTCAATAGTAAATGTAAAATTTAATATATTTAATACCAATCCCCTTATTTCTTTTGTCATTACTGAATCTTGTATTTTTCTTGTTAGCCACCATTTTACTTATGTGTTATCTGTCCTTATAATAAATTTGTTATATACGATATATGGTTCAAATAATAATAAACATTTATATACTGAATATAATTCTTTCCTGTTTATTTCCCATTTTATTTCTGTATTGGTAAATGTTCCTGAATAATATCTACAATGATGTTCTATTTTTTCTCCATCATAGTTGTATTTCAAGATTCCTCCATAACTTCTTTCACTAGCGTCTGATTCTACTATATAAGTAATTTTTTTGTTTTCATCCAGAAAATATAGTTTAGGTAGGTTCTTACATAATAATTTTATTTTTTGTATTTGTGTTTGGTCTTTCTTATCAAACTGGTATTCTACATCTTTCTTTAATTTTTGTTGTAATGATTTTAAATTCTCTGCTAATTTTGGTATGTATTCTCTTACTTGGTTACTAGTCCTAGAAATGATTGTAATTTCTTTTTCGTATCTAGCTGTTCATTTGAGTTAATTGTTTTTTGTACTATATGCGTCTGCATTTTTATTCCATTTTTATCTATTGGTATTCTTAGGAATTCTATTTGGCTTTTCATTATGTTTGCTTTCTTTTTACTTAGGCTTATGCCTGAATATTCTATAATATATATGAATTTTTCTAATAATCTTATGTGTTCATCTTAGATTTTAGAATATAGTAATATGTCATCAATATATTCTACACAATTTTCTAGTTGTTTCAAGTAGTTATCCATAAAATGTTGATATCTACCTGGGGCATTTTTATATCCAAACGGTAATACATTCCATTCATAAAATCCTTGTGGTACTGTAAATGCTGTAAGTTTTTAGATTCTTCTTCTAATTTTAAGTGGTAAAATCCTGATTTGCAGTCAAATTTACTAAAGTAATTATATCCTTGTATTTGTCTTATTTTTAATATCTTATTTGGTATTGGGTAATTATATATTTTAGTTTTTGCATTTAAATTTCTATAATCAATAATCATTCTACATTTTCCTCGTTTTTGTTCACTATGTTCATTTACTATAAATGCTGGACTTGTATGCTTGATATTGCTTTCTTGTATGTACCCTTTTTCTAGTAATTCACTTATATGTATCTTAAATTCTGTTAAATTATTAAAACTATATTTTAATGGTTTTTGGGTTATTGTACTATTATTATCGATTAGCTCAATTTTTAGTTTTGTTTTACGTTTTTCCCATCCTTGTAAAGGATCTTCATTATATAATAATTCTAACTTATCTTGGATTATTTTTACTTTATCTATAGAGAATATAATTAATTATATCTTAGGGTATTCTTCTTTTATATTTTTTAATTTTTGTGTAATTTTTTCACTTCCTTTTATCCATTATGTCGTTTTTTGTTTTTTGTTATTTACTCTCTTTGCTCCTATTTTTTGTTTACACGGTGTTGTGAACCACCAGTGTATTTTTGTTATTATATGTGGGTATAGTTTTTCTAAAAACGGCATTCCTAATATTATATATTTTGTAGTCAATTCAAAGATATATATTTCTTCTATAGTTAATATATTATCCCATAGTTGTATTTTTATATTTTTTGTCTTATTGTGATCATGCTTCCTTCATTATTAAATCTTGTTATTACTATCGGTGTTTTTAATTTTTCTCATTTATCTTCTGGTAAACAATTGTATTTACATATATTAGCTTTTGTTCCTGTGTCTATCATTGATGTATAATATCTGTTGTAATATCCCTCTATTATTATCTTTGCAAGTATATATATTTTCATATTGTTATCATACTAAATTTCTTTTTATTATTACTCTTTTATTTTCATAATTTATTGCCAACTGTTTGTCTTCTAGATTATATGATTTTACTTGTTCTAGCCATTTTATTCCTAAAGTGATATTTTCATCTCCTTGATATACTTTAAACTTTATTATTATTGGTATTTCTCCAATGATTATTTCTTTTTCCGTAGTTTCTTCAGTATATATTAATGTTTTTGGTAGTTCGGGGCATGATTGTTCAGTAGTTATTATTTCATCTTCTGTCACTAATTCTCTTGTAATGTAGTTTTCTTCTTGTCCTGTATTTATTAATATCAAATATTTTCGTTGTTCCATTACTCCCGTTATGTAGTAATGATGTGATTTTATTTCTTCTTCCATTGATTTTTGTGGGGTTTTATCTATTCTTCTTGAGGTACTCATTTTTTATGATATTTGGGGTATCTCATTATTTATTATTTTCGATGTACTTAGTGTTTCTTTTACTATTTCTAAATCTTCTTCTATATCAATTTCATTATAACTATAATCATTATTATCTATGACTGTAACTATTCTTTCAAAGGGATCTTCTATTTTTATTTTATCTATTTTATTTTTTAGTATTATTTTATGATTTGTTGTTAGAACATAGAAGTTTTTACATCTATCTGTAAATATTTTACTTCCCGGGGCTAATTCTATTCCTGACATTTTCCAATATAATACTAATGATTTATCTATATTTCTGTCATTTATTGTTACTGAGTAGTTAACACTTATTATAAATTTAAATTTTTGATATATGAGGTTACCTTTTACTGCACTTATTATACTTTTTTTATAGGTTGTATGATCCTATCATCTGCTAAGTATATTTCTATGGGTGTATCTATTCCTTCTCTAAAACATGCTTTTATTAATATTTCCGTTCCTCCTAAATGTACATATTTAATTGGATTTTTAGCCTTAATATCTTGTATTTCTTTATTTATTATTCGTTTGTTTATTATTGGTATTTTAGCCTTTCCTTTGGTGTATTTGCAATCTATGATATGTTCTCTTTTAACTTACTACATAACATTCTTCTTTTTGTCATTTAAATCAGTTTCTTATTGTTGGTATTTCAAATATTTTTGCTACGCTTAGATCTAAGTCTTTTCTTTTTATTTGTTCAAATATATTATTATCAAATATTATTTTTTGTTCTTCCGATTCTTCATCTTGATATTTTTCTTTAGTTATTATTTGTATATCTGTCTCAGTCATTTATATAGTGTTCATTATCTGATTCTATTAATGAATTATTTTTCATTTCGTCTGTTTAATTTTCTGATAATTCATATATGTTATTTTCACTTTCTAATTCATAATCTACGTATTCTATTTGTGCATATTTTTCATTGTCTATTATTATTTCTGATATTTATTTTTTCTTTGGATTTTTAGGTAATATACTAGCTATATGTCTTAATTTTCCACAATTATAACAAGTACATTCCGATAGTTTTCTTTTTGGTCTATATGGTTTTTTGGTTTTGTAGTTTTTTACATAATATCTTCTTCTTGGTTTTTTTTATATTTATATTTTGATCTGTATTTTTTATTATATTTCTTTTTATTTTTATAATACCTATCTGTACAACCAAATTGAGGTGCTATTTTATTTTTGCAACATGCCAAGTTTTTTACTAATATTTTTTCCATTTTTATTTCTTCTTTATGTTTTTCACATAGTTCCATAAACCATCGTTGCAAGAATTTCATTCTAGCTCCTAAGGTATTTGTTAATTCTGCTTCATTCCAACTTTTTATTATTTTTGAATTAAAAGGTTCTGATAATTTTGTAAAATATAATTTTCTTATTTCTTTACTTTTCTATTTGTGCTATATGTTCCTTTATAATAGTATTCTCTAAATGCACATGTATATTCATCTATGTAACACATATTACATATTGCTAATTTTGTCATTAGATTCTGATTTATGATTTTTTTTCTTTATTTTGTTCTTCTACCTTTGTTGTCATACTACTAAATTCATTTCTTATAGCTACTTCGTATTTATATTATATTTCCATAGTTGTAGTAGCTAATTCGCCATTAAATTTTTTATTACTTCTTAGAGTTTTTAAACTTTCATCTGATAAATTTTGTAGCCATAATTTTACTGTTCCTATAAGCATTCTTTCTATATATCCCGGTGTCTCTATTACTACTATTTTGTTATCTATTAATTGCTTTAATATATATCCTATCCATAATTGGATTGTTTTATTTATATCTGCTACACAGTCTAAATCTAAAAAATTATGTCATTCATTTATTGGTTTAGGTGTCCATTTTTTATTTAATCTTTTATCCCATATAATTTTTTCTCTATCATATTGTTCATAGTTTTTATTATAATATTTTGGATTTAAATCTTTTGGATTATTTACTCCTGATGTGCTAGGTTTTTCATCTATATCTACGTCTTCTGTATTTATTTCTAAATTCTTTCTATTATCTATGTTTGTTAAAAACTCCATATATGTTTCGTTGCTTTCCGAATATTGTTCTAGATCATCGTCGTTTATTTCATCAATTCTTATTTCGGGTAGATTATCTTGGTTATTTTCTTCTTTTTCTTCTAATTCATCTTCTAGTTGCAATTTCTCTTTAAATTTAATTATCTCATTTGTTAATTTTGTTTTTTGTTCTTTTTCTTTTTGTTTCATTTCATACATTTCTTTTAACATTGCTAGCTCTTTTTCTAGTTCTATTATTTTAGTATTTTTTACTTCTTCTAATTGTTGTACTTCCTTTTTTGCTTGTTTTATTTTTTCTATTTCCGTTTTTCTATCTATTTCTTCATTTTCTTTTGTTATTCTTATCATAGCAGTTAAATTATCTTCTAGTTTTACCATTTCTTTTTCTGACATTAAACTTATATTGTCACCTATTTTCTTATATCTTCTTCCTAGATTAGAAAATATTATCTTTATTTTTAATCCGTCATAGTTTTCATATGTTTTTTCATCTATTGCGTATTCTTCCTTATTCATTTATAAATTGTGTTGAAGTTTATATTTTAAACTTTCTATTTGTATTTCTAGATATAAAATAGTTTTTCTCTGTGCTATTATAGATTTTTTACAAATTCCTGCGAATATGTTATTATTAAGTATATTTTGCCAATGTTCTAATTCTTGTCTTTTCGCTATAATTATTTCAGTAAGTTTCTCTGTATATTAATTATTCTCGCTATTCATTGTATTTTAAAATATTGAATATATTTATATTCTATTTTAGATATATTATCTATTAATTAATTTAATTTGTCGGTATCAGTTTTTGTGATATTGAGTTGTTTATATTTCGGATATAATTTGTTTAATTTTCTTCTTAATTTTATTAACTTCCTACTAGTACATTTCTTATTATATTTCTTATTATCCATAGTTCTGATACCATTTTTCGGTGCGGAATCCATTTTACTGGGGGGTGCGAAATTGGTAGTTGATGAATTCATATTTTTGGTAGTGTGGTAGGTGAGGAATTTATCTTAAAGATTTTATTATAATATTCCATTTTTAAGTGTCTTAATCTTGATATCTCTTTAATATTATTTATGATATATTCTAGATATAACATATCTTGGGTTCTTAAGTACATATATAAATTTTCCTTCATTAATTGTTCTAATAGTTTTGTATCTTCCACAAATTCTATCCAATATTATAAATATTCTTAGTTCATCTTAATCTGAATTTATTTCTAAATCATACCATTCTATTCTTTCGGAGTCTAAATCATGTAGGTCTATTTCATACCATTGTTGATTTAATATATCTTCTGATTCGTTATCATTAAATATTGTATCCCATATTATTATTCTTCTTAATTCAATTATTTCTATACCTTTAAGTATATATAAGATTAAAGTTTCATAGTTTTTTATCATTTCATCGTGCATGTATGTAGTCATGTTCTTTATCATGCAGGTTTTTTTATTTCAAACTATTCCTTCCTATCATATTCATAATTGATTAAATTCATATTATATTATTATGAACTAGATTATCTGTTTATCATGTTCTCCTGTCACTACTAGCATCGTACTTTAGCAGATACTTCCTTCTTATCAGCGCCTCAACTTTGTTTACTCCCCTAAACGGCTTTCCTCACCTACTAGTTTCAACATTATCTTTATTTTTAATCCGTCATAGTTTTCATATGTTTTTTCATCTATTGCGTATTCTTCCTTATTCATTTATAGATTGTGTTGAAGTTTATATTCTAAACTTTCTATTTGTATTTCTAGATATAAAATAGTTTTTCTCTGTGCTTTTATAGATTTTTTTACAAATTCCTGTGAATATGTTATTATTAAGTCTATTTTACCTATGTTCTAATTCTTGCCTTTTTGATATAATTATTTCAGTGAGTTTCTCTTTATATTCATTATTCCCTCTATTCATTGTATTTTTAAATATTAAATATATTTATATTCTATTTTAGATATATTATCTATTAATTGGTTTAATTTGTCGTTATCAGTTTTTGTGATATTGAGTTGTTTATATTTCGGATATAATTTGTTTAATTTTCTTCTTAATTTTCTTAACTTTCTACTAGTACATTTCTTACTATGTTTCTTATTATCCATAGCTTTGTGGGAATTTTAAATTACATATCCCCTTTTTATAAAAATCTTTCTCGTGATTTGGCCCCTTCATATGATAGTCTGAAGAAGAATTATAAATCACCCTGGACTGATAGTCATACCACTTTGGTAAAGGATATTAAACTTCGAGTTCAATCCTTACCTTGCTTCGCTCTTGCTAATCCTGCTTGGCAAAAAATTATTGAGACAGATGTGTCTAATATTGGTAATGGTGGGATATTGAAACAAATTAATCCCACTGATAAGAATGAATATTTAATCAGATTTCGTTCTGGAATATGGAGTGAGGCCCAGAAAAAATATGCTACTGTGGTCCATGAAATGTTAACCATTGTTATATGTGTATTGAAGTTTCAGAATGATTTATACAATCAAAAGTTTTTAGGCATATTGCTAGAAGGATCTCCTTTCAAGACGAAGATAAAGAAAGCATGATCAATGATTATTTAAAAGAAGTAAAAAGAAATCTACTTCAAACCATAACTGAGATCGATAAATCAGACACTTTGATGCGGAGTTAAACAAGCAATGATGATATCGCTGAAGAGTCACAGCAAGCTGAAACAGACAATATATTGTCTACAACCGAACTACAAGATGCAGAAGAGTTTTTGCAACAGATGAAGGCCATGGATAAGAAACATGGCAAAGAAAAGATATAACGAAGATGGCACATTAAAAGCTTGAGCCCACTTAACAGTAGATACACTGTTACCTTGAGCTCACTCAACAGTAGATACACTTTTTATAGACCCCGATAGTGGGACCCCTTTTACTGTACATAGATTCTTTCTGTTTTTCTTTTTGTCTATAAAAGCCTTCATTTTCTTAGTAGAGAGGCATCATAAAAATAAACACTCTCTCTCATAGACAGTTGTAAATCTTTGTAAAGCAATCCCTTTGTAAGCACTGTTCCGATCATAAATAAATATCCGGTCAGTTCTTCACATCTTCGACTTTGGAGACAACCATCCTTATAAGGTCTTTTTATTTTTAGTCTTCCTTTTAGCTCTGTATCTCCTAGCCAGGACTATGTCCGACTAAAGATCTCATATCTATGTTGAATAACAAACTTCTCTCCTATATAGACCATGAACGATCTAAGCTTTATTAAAATATAAAGGAATTTTATTATGGGTTCTTGACTTGGTTCTGAGATCGAGGTACAGTCGGATCTAGCACTATTCTTATTGGCTTTTCCTTAGTGGAGAGGTCTGATCAACCGTGGTTCACAGCTCGATAAGAAGTTGAAAAAGGGTGCCTTATACCCAGTTAGAACTATCAGACACATGGGTTCAATAAGAAGTATGTATTAGATCCTTGAGTAACCCTTTGCTCAGGTAAAATATCACCATGCAGTCCAAGAAGCTATATAAACATTCTTATGTATTTCAATTCTTATGCAGTGTGAACTACCGGTAACTTAAGGATGCTAAGTTGCCAGATCTGACTGGCAGATTACCGCCAGTCGCCAATCCTGTAATCTGGTATCTTATTATTATTATTATTATTATTGTTGTTGTTGTTGTTGTTGTTATTGTTGTTGTTGTTGCTGTTGTTGTTCCTGTTGTTATTGTTGTTGTTGCTATTGCTATTGCTATTGTTATTGTTATTCTTATTCTTATTGTTGTTATTGTTGTTATTATTATTATTGTTATTTTTATTATTGTTATTATTATTATTAGTACTATTGTTATTATCATCATCATTATTATTATTATTATTATTATTATTATTATTATTACCAGAAATCATAAGTATACACATATCATACATATATCATGATAGAATTATTAATATTTCATATGTTGTCATTTATTAAATAAATAGTATAATCAAATCATTCAAATATAAATTTGAAATCGTACACAAAAATGATATAAACAGTATACCATTTTCAAATAAATTTTATGTATTTTTTTTTCCAGAAAACTTAAATTAAAGAAAAAATTCATACTAGAATTTACTATAGTTTCAAAAAATTATTATGTAATATGAACAAATGACTGTTCGTACAAAAAACGTCACAATTAAAATCTATTATACACAAACAAAATTAGAAAATTTCCTTTAAAGTATCATTGTTCTTAATTATTATTTTTTATTTTTACATTTGAGTAGTATAACAATAGCAATAAAAAAATCGCAAAGAACACTAACATGAAGGATCCCATCTACCACATATTTTATTATATTGATAAAAAGTCGTCCATTACAACAAAATGAATATTATTGAACCAAAACAAATTGTAACTAGTAATGAAACTTAACTGATTGGAGTTAAAAAAAAAAAAAGGAAAACAAATATTCTTATTTTGTTTTGAATCTCTTAATTTATGGCAAATATTAATTATCATTAATGAATTCAAATTTATTACTCTAATTTCATTTTTTTACTTTTAATTCTTTTAAAATATTTTTTTACTATTATTTTGAAGCATTTTTTTTATTTTAATAAAATGTTAGAACTTGCAAATTTTTATTGTTACAACTTGAAAGAATTATTTTACTGTCATAACTTGTAATTATTAGTCTTATATATGTCATTTATAAAAATGTTCACAAAATTATAATACGGAAAATTGTATTAAATAGCAAACTATTAATTCAAATTAAATGTTACAGCCATAGTTTATTTTATTTGTAATTCGTAGCAAACATCCCATTTTTTTGCCATCTGATTCGATATACAATTAGCCATTTTCATTATACAATTACCCATTTTGTATACAAATGTATAAAATGCATTTGTGTCTGTATAAAGCGAGAGAAAAGTGTATATACAAATAGATATATTTTCGTCATATACACTTATAATTATATCAATACAGATCTCATTATGCAAATTACAATGTATAAATGAATTTATACAAAATTGAACAAGCGAATTATATAAATTAAAAGCTCCATAGCAAACATAAAATTTTCTATGAAACGCAATTATGCAAACTATAGCTATAATATATAAATATTATTTTTATATTTGCTATATGTAAAAGTTGCTCATAATAATAAGCAAACAATAACAAAGGAGGGAAGGAATAATTTCAAACTTGGGCCCTTTGCCCAAATTCAAATTGTTGGCTTGGCAGCCCAAACCTGAACTTGTCCTAAAACACTATAAAGCTTTTACATCATACGGGCCTGTATTAGCCCATTTGGACTGTTGCGTGCCTAAAAAATTTGAGCTTTGATCCATTCTTTGTTCCTGTCAAGTATGTATATACTGAGTATATTTATATATATAGGATGTATATCAGCTTGTTTTGCCATCAACACCTGTATATAAGCTTCCCTTTCGACTTGTTTATCAGCTTTTCACACATGTTGGTCCAATTATGAAGAGGTGACTCGAGAGAAAAAGCAATTGGGCCTCCATGACCCATTTCGAAGATGCAAGGGAGAATATGTGGAATCCAATGGACTCAATCCGAGGGACTTCATGCAAATAAAATGATAAGGATTAACAATCGGTAGCCTTACTTTAATTCATATTAATAAGTCACAACAATTACAAGACAACTTCCACTGATGCAAAGTGAGATAAATTTCATTCATATAGAAAGATAAGAATGAGTTACTCCTTACTTTAATTCATATTAATAAGTTAAACTACTGGTAATTAAACATGGCACTGAGGAGGCAAACAAATGATTTCAAGAATACATTACTCCATAATGTAAAGCTTCAAATCTATAACATTACAAGCACTTTAATAAACTCAAATTTTCACGCCAACAAACAACTATTACTTCAGCATGTTACTACATCAATAAACAATAGCTAAGAAATGACAAATAACTTTAATAGAGACTATAATAAAATTGTTACACCACGCAAACATTTAGAACACTTACTAAGTCGAAATATTCTAATTGCAGAGAGGGATAAACCAAGTTCATTAAAATTTTCAGAGAAAAACATTGACTCAGTTTACATGAAAATGAATCACGATTTGAAATTAGCTGTTAGGGTTTGTGCGAAAATCTGCACTCTCTTACTTTTCTCTCTATATGGCTGCTGATCTAACTCTTGTGATTCTTCAAAATAAGGCCTAAAATAAAGTCTTACATACCATAATATTGGGCTTATGGGCAAAATCGGCTAGTCAAATTGGGCTTAAATTTATGCACAAGGGAAAGAAAGGAGACTCAAAACCTTGAACTTTTATTTATCCATATAAAAAGGGAAAAAACCCCAAAACCAAAACCCAACAATATTTAATATGAGTGGATTGTAATCCAATCCAATGTAGCTCAATTCACATTCAATCCATCCAATTCCGATCCAATCCCATAATTTTCCACCCCTAATGACAACTAGAGAAACATGAGATCCATGCTGTGCAAGCAACTTTTTTGTCAAATTTACTTTATATGCAATTTTATAAGTTGTTCAAAACACAAATAATCAAAAAAATTGCATATATATTTATATCAACAAATAATACATTCAATTCAGATCACAAACGTTATGTGGTCATATATTTACCTTTTCAATTAGTAAATGTAACACAACTCACATTTCAAATATTGTATTGGATTTTGCAACAAACAACTCTCTCTAAATAATAAAATTTGTAAACTAATTTATTTAAATAAATTTATTAGTATAAATATAAAACATAAAATAAAAAAAAAATGATTAAAAATATTTGAGGGATATTTTTGTCTTTACATATACTAATCACACAGTATTAAATAGTATACATTACTAATACCAAATGGAAGGAATTAGTTTTACATACACCTTGTAATACCATGTAGGCTGTATAACTAATACATGGATTAGTTATACATAGACCCAAAATTTCTACCAAACATAGTACTAAATAATATCATACTTAATACATAACCTATATCGCCTAATACACCCTATCAAATGACCCCTAAGTGCTTAAAATCTTAATGAAAACGAATGATCTGATGTCTGAATCATTCAATTTCAGATTTTCATTAAGTACAAACAAATGAGACTTAAATGTTTGATAAAGCATTGATTATGTATTAAGAGAATAAAGTAACAGGAATACTCACTCTAGAATGCAAATGGAATTAAGAAGTGGTGGAGTTATCCTAGCAGGTTCAGCGTTAAGAAACTGTGCCATAAATATCTCATCATGTTATTCCATGTATCTTCTAGGAAATGTTTGCCACAATTCTGTAGGGACAAACAAATTGTACGCAACAAATTGAGTTTTGAAAATGGACATAATCAGGATATGCATAGAATTACCGCCTATATATTCTTCATTTCTCTTCCCAGTGAATTGCAAGTTAACAACAACATTTTTCTGATGAAGAACAAACCGTGACACAATTGAATTTGTATTGTGGCAATATCTGTTCGATGAAGAACAATTAGTTCAACTTGCCAACGCCGCCACGTGAACTACAGGATCGGGCAGCATTGCGTTTCATACAGTAGCCCCACTTTTTCGGAAGCCTGCCAAATGCATGATATGAGTTCATGTATCTAGAGCTCGGTGCATAATGGAATTGGAAACATACCCTGCTGTATATCTGGTAGCTGCATTCTTTGCCATCAGTCTTGCTCTCTCAGCATTTTCATCTTACATCTTTTTTAGCACAGATCCTTCGCCTATACAATCTGCGCAAACTCCAGAGCCACCACAATCCTCACAAATTCTCGGTGGGGCCTGTCAATTGGTAAGAACAACGATCAAAGCGGGTTTTCTAAGAGCATAATAACAAGCTCATTTAAGCAAAAAGTTAACTATTGGTTTTCTCCCTACTTAAACTTCACAACTCTCCATATTGATTTTCCTCTTTTCTAGTTAGTTTGAAGAACTTTCTTAACTCTCTGCCAAATCAAAATTAGACAAACAGATTGAAACAAAGGGAGTGGTAAGACAAATGAGATACATCAAAAATCATTTCAAGAGGAGCAGCAAATAACCTACTACAGATTGGTGGTACCTTAGGCTAACGGTTAACCTCACTGAACGGCTAGAAACAAATTTTGTTTCCTTTTTCGTTACGTTGCAGAAGCAACTTTTAGCAGGATAGATATCTGAATACAAATAGATACAACATATGACTGAAAATGCAAGTCTCAAGCTTTGTGCTGGATTTTTTTAAACATACCCAGTGAAATCGCACAACTGGGGTTTGGCGAGGGTAGACGCAGACCTTACAACTACCTCGTGGAGGTAGAGAAGTAGTTTCCAATAGACTTTCCTCTAAAGTTAAGCACCTCCAAGTACAAAGAAGAAGAAAATAGTGTAGGAAGGTACAAGAACAACAAAAAAGTGTGATAATCGAAACACAGTAAACAGCTGACGTGCTAAATATCAAAAATAAGAACTTCAATACTACGGCTAATACAAAGCAAAACAGTGCAATACATATATGAAAGGAACCATAACAACAACAACAACATGGTGCGATCACCAAAACACATGAACAACAAATATCTTTCCTCTTTTTTCTTGAAAGACAGAAATGTCAGCAAACCATGGTAGGAAAGGCCACTCTTTCTTGATAACTTTTACGTATAAAACGTATATTCATTTGGGATTATACAGAAGGCAAGGAGATTTTCATTGTACTTCAAGATCAGTATCAGAAAATACCCTAAGTGTAATT
The DNA here is from genome assembly GCA_029007595.1 of Solanum commersonii. Taxonomy (NCBI): domain Eukaryota; kingdom Viridiplantae; phylum Streptophyta; class Magnoliopsida; order Solanales; family Solanaceae; genus Solanum; species Solanum commersonii. The sequence goes on from JAJTWQ010000147.1 coordinate 724,338, forward strand.
TCAGTCCCAAGATAACAATATTGTTTAAGGTGATCAAGGATATGAACAAGTATTTCTATCTAGAGAATAAATCTTTCTCAGCTTTCAATGCACCTCAATTGCTTCAGAAGCGTTATTTCTCCTTACAAGAATTGTTGCTGCAGCCCCCACAACAGTAGCAGCAACTGCAATAGATGCTGCTGTTTCTACAAGCGCAGAAGATACCTTGAGCACTCTCCTAGCAAGTTCTTTTGACTTGGTAGAACCAGAAGGATAACTGCTTGTACACAAGGCATTGCAACCTCTAGATTTAAATGTACCGGTTGCTTCAAAGATCAAAAGCAAGTTAAGCTATAGAAAAAATATAAATTTGACTATTTTTCATGCATCAATATAAAAGTATACTAACAGATAGGTGAGACAATATCTTAGGATTATTCACTGGATAGGAAAATTGAAAACTACACACTTAACCATAAGTCACTGAAAGCAACAAAGCAAGTAGAATAAAAGTAGTAAAATCGGGAAACTTGTTCTTCATTTGATACAGGTACAAGAATTTCAATCTGCTTATGTGTGTCCTCAGCATAAATTCAAACTGGCTAATTTTCATTATTTAGGCTTTGGTTACTACTAAATTACAAAACATAGCGATTTCAATGAAAGAAGATAAAAATTTTGTTTGACCAATATGTCCTTTTGATTGTTTAGGGAAAATGTCTTCTCTATATAAGTAGTTGAACACTTACGTTCAAGATGTAACATAAGTCCAATCATACATACTTTTCAAAATTTATCACACGCCTCTTAATTTGATAACACCATATTATATTGAAGCATGAGTACTCAGTAGTAACCATAGATGCAACGGCCAATGCACATTCTACTAAAGAGGCAATTGCATTGAGATGAATGAAGATGTGAAGTGAATGTTGAAAACGCATTCACCAAACGCTAAACGGTTTCTCAAAAAACATCTATAGGAACTTCAAGCTAAGTAGGAAATTGCAAATAACAGGTAAAACAGACAGAAATACAGCAATGCTGAAAGACTAAAAGGGCACACACATTAGATATTTATTAATGAAGTTTTACAACTGTTAATGAACTCTGCCTCTCATAATATTTAGTTTCTTCCCTATCTAAATTGTACTGTAATTCCCAGATAATAATTATTGTGACTGTTGGATTGACTGAATTTATGTACTTTTCAAGCTTCAAGTACTCAAAAATATTTTTTACTTTATATTAAATAATTATTTTATGAGAAAAAACGTCAACTAATATTCCTTCCATCATATATTAGTTGATCATTATACTAAAAATGGTTGTCCCATACTAGATGTTCATCTTATTAAATCAAGAAAATATTAATTAATTTTTTTCTATATTACCCTTGTAATTAATTATTTTTGAAAGTGTTTACATTTGTTTGTAAAATTTTCAAAAAGCTTTGTAAGGAGTGAATTAATAAAATTATGATCTTATTTATTATTTATTAAGCAACATGCAAAATGAAAAGTGATCAACTGCTATAGGACAGAGATAGTAATCAACCAAAACAACTTATTAAGCTAAAAGCAATAAGTTGGGCAATGTTTAATTTATTACTTTTGACTTTTGGCTTAAGAGCACTTCACTTAAAAGTTTTTTTCTTTTTATCGAATACTTCAAAAAGCTGAAATAAGTTTATCTAGATGGGCTTGTGATAAGAGACCATCTAGGGAATTGGGCGATTGGTTTCATTGAACATAATCCTCTAACTAACCCTGGCCTATTAGAGCTGAATTACAAGCAATGCGGAGGGGTCTGATGCTAGCTGTAGAACACAATCTAAATGCACTCGAAATTAACACCGACTCCTTCAAGGCTATTAGCATGATTCAAAATAATAATCTGCTCTATGATGATCTAATTGCTTAATGCAGGTACTTGATGAAGAAGCTGGGAGCGACAAAGCTGACACACACATTCCGAGAGCAAAATAGAGTGGCAGACACACTGGCCAGAGAAGGAGTGAAGGAACCAACTTTTGGCGTATCAACCATTTTGAGAGTTTCTCCGATATTGCTCAGAAGGAAGTGGACACAGATACCTTAGGAACTAGTTATACTAGGACTACTAACAATGAAACTAATATTTTCCACGGTCGGGATGTGACCCAAACTGTTGGAAACAACCAACCGTAATGGGTAAACTAGCATTATGCATGCCCTAGTTTTATCACTATACTATAAATCCTTTTAATAAAAAAAATAAAAGACTCGTGTTATTATTTCTCACACAATTTCCAAATATGTAAAATTTATTGTTCAAAAAAAACTTAAAGATATGGCCATGTTTTCAATGTGAAAGTTATATATACTCCCCTGTCCTGAATTACTTGTCCACTTTTGAATTGACACACCTATTAAGAAAACAATTATTGACATAACGGGTTTACCATTTTACCCCTATTAATTATGAAGTAGATGAATTAAAAATTTAAGATTTTCAAAAAGTTCTACCTTTTTCAAAGTAATTAATTGAGATATAATAGGTAAAAAAAAAATTATTCTTTCTTGATTTGTCAAAATAGACAAGTAATTAAAGACAACTATAAAAGGAAAAAATGGACACGTAATTAGGGACAGAGGGAGTATTTGTGTTAGGCCATGAATACAAATTGGAGATATTCTTTTACTTTTTTTTTGGTGAATATTTGGAATGAAAAAAATGAAAACACCATTTTGTTATTGAAAAATCTAAAATTCAACTTCAAGATGAATTTCAAAATTTATAGCAAAATATGCCTCTCAAAGTTCAATTCCAAAAAAAGTGTATTTTTTTATAGCCAAACCCACATGTCTTAATTTATGGTTAAAATTAAGAAATTTAACTCTCCTCATTCAAATGGTAATATATAAATTTAGAAAAAGGAAATAGTTAGTTTCAGTATCACTCACTAAATAACATTAAATTAAAAACAACCCACACTGCATTGGTAAGGATTCAATTCGTCTAATGCCCCTCACCATTTCTCTTTACCCTACCCCAATTTTTATTTTTATTTTTTTTAAAAAAGAGAGAAGATATGGATAAAATCCGTTATACAAAATTACTTCAACGGAATTATCTAGTTAGGGCCGACTGCATGCTATTCTTAATTTTCATGGACCAATTTGAACCATTTTTTATTCTAATATTCATTTTAATCTGTAAATGGAAATTGAAAATACAAAGTAAATGCTATTGTTGATAGACCTACTGAATTCCAACAAGTAAATATAATGGATAACAGGTGAAAAACACAAGGATAATAGTGTGAAATCTTACTTGTAATAGAAGAGGAAATGTGTAGAGAGAGCGTATGCAATCTGAGCCTCATCTTATGGTTAAAATGGCATTTCACAACTTGTGTTAGTAATGGGGATATTTCTCACTACTGGTTGCACTTTCCTAGACAAAAGGTCTTTATTACTCCCTTATCTTTTTAGTACACACACAAGAACAGTTGTTATTACCAATTGTGCACTAACAGTCCTTATTGTTATCAATTCAGTGCACTAATAGTCTGTTGCTCGAAATCTTTAAAAATGTCATTTTTGTAAATGTTGAATTCTGCAAAAATAGTGCATTTTTGGAGAATCCAACAAGTGGTGGCAACACTTTTGAAGAGTCCAAGTAATACACTCAAATTACACCTCACAATGAAGTATAAAACACTTGTTGTTCAAATATAGAACCCAACAAGGTTGGACTCAAATTCCACAGAGAATATGACGAGAATCTTGTTCATTTGTAATCGGAATGAATGGTCTTTATTTCTAAAGTCCTTACACAAAGTAAATGTTTAAAAGGGGTTGAATTGTATTATGCTTCGAAGTAAAAACTCATTCTTTGTCAATAGGAATGTGAAATTAAGGTTGTGGACTCCCGTCCTGGGTCATAGCATTAGTCTAGTTGCTTTCATGAAACTCTAGTTAAGTAATCTTGAGGTAAAACAACTAACTTTTTAGGTACAACTAGAGTCCTTCCAATCCATCTTGGAGATATCTCCCTAAGTCCTCCGGCACTTGGATATTGTATTAATAAGTGTTAACTTAGGTTTCACGTATATTATCACCATCAAATCTCAAATCCTTAAATAAAACACACATTCCAAATTTCTGTGCTTAGTTCTTTTTCCTAATCTTAACTTCTTGTCCAGGCAAGTAAAGAATACATGTAGGTTCTAATGCAGATCTTCATTAAAATTTATACAAAATGAAAGAACTAACCATACCTTAAGAATTACCGTCTAGAATATCTATGCAACTATCTTATTGTTAATCCTCATTTAGGGTTCTACAACCCTACTTATGGGTTTAGTTACCCATAGGAAGTGCAACAACTAAATTATAAATAAAGGAGTGCATAGTTTCAATAATCAAGAACACAAACAAGAATCAAAGGGTTAACTAGAATACTCATAATCAACGAAGGAGTTCACAAGCGTAGTCTATAGTTTACCAAAGCTATTACAAAGAAAGTTCTAAAGTTCAAAACTTCAGAACCCCTAATAAAATCCTATAACTCGTATTTATAGTTTAAAAATATCAAATAAAAATTAGAATAAAATAAACTACTCGCACACGCAATGGTGTCAGATCACTAGTTGCAATTGAACTAGCCTTTCCACATCGCTTATCACAGTGATTCCTCGTGTCCAACTTGCGCTAAGTGACACATGACATGTGGCCTTACATTTGAAATTGTGGTCGCATCACACCGTTACATAACTGACTTTTTCGGCAATCATTTTGCCTCGAGTTACGGTCTTATGAACTGTTGATGTAGCGCCATATATGGTCATGCGACTGCGTTACTTCCTTCGCATAGGCATCACTTTCTGGCAACAAATTATTTGCTTAATTCCAGCTTCTTTTTTGTACCTTGTTGACATGTTTCACTCTAAACACCTGTAAATCATAAAAACCTCGTGTTTTGTGTCTAAAACGCCCTATTGTCGCCTTTTTCAGTTGAAAATGTGCATAATAAAAGTTTAAGGACCAGATAAGTCGGTAGATTACCCACTTATCTCCGAGCAACTTTGTCTAAATGTATGTGATTTTTAGCTTTGTTTATTTGTTTTAGCGGCAAGTAGGGGTGTTCAAAATAGAACCGAAAATCGAACCAAATCGTAAATCGAGTCAAACCAAAAAATATTTCGACTAATGGTTTGGTATTTAAAAAATTCCGACTATACTTGGGTTAGTTTGGATTTAACTAAAAAAAGTTAACCCGAGACCAAACCAACCCGACATTATATGTAACATTCCAAAAAAATTTCTAAGTTAAGACTCGATCCATTCTTCATTTGTGAATAAGAATGTACCGAGTGATTTTATTCAAGTCACCCATCAGTTTTTAGTTTTTGGTCAACACATAAAGAGTTAGGTGGCCCATGACCTATCAAATTAAAGGCATTTGAGTCCTCTTTCCAACGCTACCAAGTTTGCTTAATTTCGATCTCGAAATAATAAATTGTGCCCGTTTGAGTGAAGCATATATATTTAAGGCATCTCATACATTTGTAGAAGAGTATTTTGATCTTTTCCTTTTTCCTTCTAAGCCTAGCCACATTTTTCCTCGCCCAATTAAGGGTCTAATCAGACACTAAGTTGCTTTTACACGTTCCTAAACACTTAGATAAAAATATAGAAGAGTTCAAGAGGAGAAAATCTAGGTTTTCAAGCGTCCTTCAAGAATTGCTAGCCACATTTTTCCTTGCCCAATTAAGGGTCTAATCAGACGCTAAGTTGCTTTTACACGTTCCTAAATACTTAGATAAAAATATAGAAGAGTTCAAGAGGAGAAAATCTAGGTTTTCAAGCGTCCTTCAAGAATTGTTGATTTTCTCCAAGAATATTGTTCTTTCCACGTATGTAAAGCTTCTCATAGTGTTGGACGAGCTCGTCCTCACGCCATACATCTATTTCATCCAAGAACTTGTTGTATCTAAAAGATTCTTGAGTAGTTCTTGATTTTAGTTTCATTCTTTAACAATGGAGGTTTTGAGTTTCTTGGGTTGAGGATCTTTAGTATGAGTTGTGTTTCTTGAAAATATTGTACGAAATTCTCATGTAATCGTGTCGGGTTTCAGAAACAAGAAGAGCTTAGGAGAAATTCCCCAATTCTAATCTAGTTTGAAACTTGAATTTTACCAAAAATATTCGTCGAAGTTGCTTGGAAAGGGCAGGGGCGGTGCACCACCAGTACGCCAGGAGTGCTGGGGACCAAGAGCCGTTGAGACAATTTTTTCTTGTTTCATGCGATTCCTTAAGTTGTTTCTGTGTTTCCCTTATTTGCATTAGCTTGTAAAGGCTCCATTCCCTTTTGGGAGTTTCTACATGTTCTAATCACATGTTTTGATTTTCATTCAAAACTAAAGTGAGTTTAAGAGAAAGTTCAAGAGTTTTTATTGAGTTCTCAGTACTGAGTCTCTATAATGTTATTGAGGTCCTTGAGTTGATTCGTTCATATCTATATTTCAGCATGAATCCTATTTTGAGTTATAAATTTTGAGAATATTTTACAGCCAACGATTTTGTTTTAAACTGAGGTTTGAGGAAGTAAAGAGGAGTTTGAGAAAGGGTATAAGGGAACTAAGTATTTCCCAAATGTTTCATTTTTACATGAAGAAAAGAGTATTATTTTGAGAAAGGAGAAACTTTGATTTCTAAACGAGTTAATGAGTTCAGAGATATTGCAGAGCAATTACCTCTTTAAGAGGATAGTTTGAGTAATTATCTCATTAAGAGGATAGTTTGAGCAATTATCTCAAACTAGACTAGAGAAAGAGTATATTTTATACATTTGAGCATGAGTATATGTATTATTGGGAGTAGTATTGAGCATCGATATGGGAATGATTTCAGACAACTCAAAATCCTCATAAACCATGTATGCCAAATGGGTAAAGGATCATACTTTTTATATGACTCTTTATTGCTTTCGAGCATAGCTTAGTGGATCCATTAGTTGAGGTATTCTATACCCTATCAACGTATAGGATAATTCTGACAATGTGGGCACGATGTTGTATCATCACGTAGCTCATAGTGGTGATTGTCGATTAGAGAATCTCCCAAATAGAGTTAAAGGTGTATTTTTATTATATCACTTAATGTGTTGAGTTTAGAGATGAGTAAGTATTTTATTGTTAAGTTGTAATGATTTCACTTCTTTATTTCTTTACATTCAGTTGAGTATATATCTATAACTACTGTAGTCCTTTCATTCAATTATTTGTTATTCATCTATATTACATAAGTTGTACATTCAATGTATGGATGTCATTTGACCGGTATCTTTTAATGATGCAGATACACATTCTTAGGATCCTCAACAAGAGTCTATTAAGATCACTTCATCTGCTCGTTGGATTTTGAGTAAGACCTCCTTGCTTCTGGAGGACTCCAGTATTATGAGTTGTTGTAGTATTTCCCTTGAGGAGTCGCGGGTATTGTCCCGACACTCATCTTTGTATAGTAGATGCTTCATAGATAGACAATTTTGGAGAGTCTTTCAGTTTCAAAGGTTTTCTTTAAAACTTATGTTTAATATTCAGTATATTCAAAGAGTTTTGAGATTTAATACACTATTGATTTAGCATTTCTTTCAATTTGATGTTTATGTATGTTCGAGTTAGTCTTCCGCACGAGGGTTCGCTTGGGGACCAACAATGATTTTTGAGTGCCAGCCATGTCCAGGGTGTAGGCTTGAGTTGGGACAATATATATATAAATTTTAAAACTTATTTTATACAATTACTTATACGTTTTCATAATTTTTATCTTTTAACATATTTTTTCAAGTTTTTTGGGACTTAGAACTTTGAATGGTCCAATAGATGTTATAGTCTATATATATATATATATATATATATATATATATATATTAGTAACTTTAATAAAGCTCAATTAAAATTAAAATCAATACTAGTGCTAACACAATAAATTAATTCAACACTAAGAATGACAATAATGTTGAATATTTGTTCTTTAGTTTTACATTGGTTTAGACATTTAAAATACATAACCTAATTTTAATTTTTCTTTAATGTTTAATCATGTAAATAATGTAATTAATAATTATTAGACTTATTTTAGCATGATTTAGTACTTTTAAATTATGATCATTTTCATTATGACTTATCAATTTGCAATATTTATTTTTATATGATTTCATTATTATTTTTTATTGAATATTTTAGTGTCATCACTCATCTCATATTTTGTGTGATTTTCTTAAGAAACATCTTATATAGTTGTATTTTGGTTGGACTAAAGAAATATTTGGAGCACAAGTTAATTATATGTTTGTATGAATACTTTACCGGAAAAATCCGAGGCTTATTAGTTTGATTTGATTTTAAAATTAAAAAATTCGACACAAATGATTTGGTTTGGTATTTGAAAAATCCGAACCAACCCAAAAAAACCCTAGGTTGAAAAATCCAAAAAAACTCGAGTTTTATTAGTTTGATTTGGTTTATAAATTTAAAAATTTGACACAAATGATTTGATTTGATATTTGAAAAATCTGAACCAACCCGGTCATGTACACCCCTAACAACAAGCCTCTATGAGATAATTTTAATTCCAATAAAGGTAGGATCGAACAAATTAGAAGATACGAAACAAAGAGAAGAGCAAGGTGGGTTTTAGAGGCGAACCACCACTGAGCGTTATATAATTTTAAAAAATATTTTATTGATATAGTATTATATTGAATTAATATCTTATTAAATTTTTTATTTTAATATGTAAATAAAGACAAGTCTTATACGAGAAAACAATTAATTTTAATTATTTTATGTTCAGATCTTAAAATCTAACATCTTAATATTCAAATTTATATTTAAATTCAAACATTTCTTATTTAACACCTTATTGTAGAGTTATTTGAATGAATAGAGTGTTACTATTGTAAAGATTTTTTATCAATTATAGACTTTATGCCATAAAAAATCCAACATGAGATGTGATCAGTTATTCAAAAACATGAAACTAGCTATATGATTTTCACATATCTTTATGATAACAATAAATCTAATCGACAAAAATATAGTTGAATCAATTAGCAATGTTTCTTTTGACTTAAGAAACTTGTTTCTCTCTCTTTTCCTTACTGATTTCTTTCAAAATAGCATAGATGGAATACATTACTATTTACTTTCTTAGACACAGAAAGAGGACCAATAATTTCTGAAAATGATGTTATTTTTCACGTTCCATTATTGTTATTGTTACTGGATACGTGTTGTGTTGGAATTGTACCACTAAATAACTTTATCATCATCCAATAGTAATTTACATAATTAATAATATTATTAAACCAAATAATTGTATGGAATTTTTAAACAAAATATACAACGTACCCACCATAATATATTACACCTACATAGCCATATTTTCAGTTTACACTCGTATAAATAAATATTTTTTTCTCAAATAGTGCTTATAAACTAATAAACTATATACAATATTATACACCAATTTATGACTATTATGTGTAAGCAATGTATAACTAAGTTATTATACACTAATTCTAGTATTAGGCTGTACAACAATTTTTGATGAAGTACAGGGCTGAGGAACGTCTATCCTAATTCCTAATTTCTTTTTATTTTCGTGGTTCTACACTATAAATAATTTACTTCTCGCTTTTTTTTTTCTTCTTTTTTTGGTTTATTTGAGAAATCCTTAAGTTTGAATCTTTTGAGTCTGTGTCTTTGTCTCGTTCTTGTTTTGTGGTTTTCTTTGCCTTATTTTTCATGTATAATGGATGACTTTTCTGCTTGTTCAAATTGTTGCTTCTTTTAATTTATACTTGCTATTGTCACGACCCACATCCTCATGATTGACACCCACACCAACCCTCTGATGGGAGAACCATTACTACAACCCAACTAAGTAACTTAACAAAAAACTAAATATTTAAAGATACAGAGGCAGGTTTAAATGTCTAAAGAAAAATGGAGTTCCCATAAACTCTGAAAGTTAAACAAACAACTACCAAACATTTGCGGAAACAACTCCTAGAACCTGAAAGTCAATGTACCAAAACTTTACTAATGACAAGTCTAAGAACAAGGGGTACAACCCCGAAACTAAACAAACGAAATATCTAAAGCACTAGTCTAATAGATAGTCTGAGTCTGAAAAGAATTGACTAAACAAAAGAGAACCCATGGCAGCCTAAGAGAATTGGCTCACCCTTGAATTCAGTCTCAATTAGTGATCTCCTAAATGACGTATGTCAGTAGCCGCTTGAAGATGCCCTATACTCAATAAAGAAAGTGTAGGTACAGTATCAGTACACAACCACAGTGTATGGTAGGATCACACGGCTACTCCCATAAGCACAATATACAACGAACAATCACAACATAATAAGCACACATATACAAAATACATTTCAATTATCATTTCAGAACAACATACTGTCTTCCATTAACAATGACAAGTAGACATAAGCATAACAATCACAAGTAGTTCTCTCATGGAACCCATACCCAAACTGTTACTGTGTCAGAACGTGACACCTGATCTAATGCATGTGTCAGAATGTGACACCTGATCCAATATATGTGTCAGAATGTGACACCTGGTCCAATATATGTGTTGGAACGTGACACCTGATCCAATGTATGTATCAAAATGTGACACCCGATCCAATCAGTACAACCACAATCACAATCACATCCATAATGAACAATACTCAAATCATACAATCAAGTAACGGGTTCATGGAATGTATTGTTCACACATCATCATTTCATTAGGTCCGATTCACATTTTCCTATTCACATACACGCATGCATACAATGTAGCAATCAATCGGCATATATCACACAAACAGAAAATCAAACTATCACCTACCTCGAAATCAAGCTTGAATCCTCCTAAGTCACTTGAGCCTTCCTTTTCCAGATTCTTTCCACTTGATCTTGGTGTATAAATGAGTAATTTACGCAAGGATCAATAAACAAGGTCTAAATTACCCGAAAAATATCACAATTATTAACCCAAGACCAAAACCAGATCCTAATGTTCAATTAGGGCACCATCAACTTTAGGCCAAAACCCCCCCCCTAATGATAATTACCCAAGAATCTAAGTTTTACAGATCGAAAATCAGTTTAGGGGAGTAATAATCTTACCTTTTGCGCTAGAAGTTGTGGGAATCTGTCAAGATATAGCCCTGGGTTGTCTCTTAGCTCTCAAGAACAAAGGTGTGTAGAAAAATAATATTTTGGGGTTTTTCGCGACTTAAGTCACGATTGGCCCACTATGACGGACCCCAACTAGCCACAATGGCCCTGCCCTGGCGAGAATAATCCCTCTCCGACGGCTTACACGGAGAAAGAAGCTCGGAATTTGAGTTCCAAGCCCCCATTTCATAACACACCTTCCACCCTTGACGTTCAGAAACTACCCTTTCACACCAAGATCTTTTGGAGTTCTACTCGCCCGAATTCGATTTTGTAAAGTCGTACGAGCTCCTTAACGTCTTAGCTATCCACTCATATGATCACATTCATAGTTAAATCCCCCATTCATTACCAGATTTCCCTAGACCTCACCTGACTCAAATTTCGTCCAAATTTGGACTAGGCTATGATTTTCCAAGTCACTACTCAAAAGTTTTCTAGTCCAAATTCTTTCCCCATGGGCATTTTCATAACAACGGGAACTGGTCTTACAACTATTCCCTCCATCTCAAAATAAATGTCATCTTAGTTTATTTTATGTTTATTAAGTTATCCTTATTTATTAGATATTTTTTGAAATATGAGAACTATTAAGAAGAAGTAGCTCATTAATACAAATATATAGTAAGAAAATACATTAATTTTTACCTTCAACTTTTACGATTACACTTATTTCAGATGGAAGGAATATAGATTTATGAGCGTTGAATCAAGATCCAACTATATATTAGCTGGCAAATTTAAAGAAAAAAAATTGACCAGTTAGTAACTCTGTGTCATATGTATACGATATAGGAGTCTCGAATCAAAATCCAAATATTGTCTAATGTTGTTCTGATTCGTTAGACCTAATGCACTTCGTTGACACTTGACATAACATTTTCAAAATTTATAATTTTTAAGTTTTATTTATAATATATATATATATATATATATATTTTTATAATTTTAAATAATATTGATACTTATCCTTATTTCTCAAAATTTTAGGATTTTTATCAGTTAACTTTGATTACATTATTTTTTGTCAAAGTAAGTTGAATATGGTCAAATATTTGTTCGGTTTGATTAAGTCATTATTTTTTGTTAAATTACATTTCTTACATGTCATTCATTTTATTCGTTATATTTGTTAATATACATTTTATTTGTTACTTTTATTAATATTTATTTTGCTGTTTTTTTAGCACAATCTGGAAATACCTTTAAATACTGATAAGAGTTTTATACACAAATATTTTATTAACCAATGATTTTGGGTCACAATCTCGAGTCCACGATTTGAGCACATTATATAACAATTTCCTATTTAAGATCTTATTTGGTCCAAAATATAATGATGGTGAAAAAATTCCTAAATAAGCAAATTCTAAAGGGTAAGAAACCTAATTATACAATTTAAGCACTCAAATTACTCCTACATAACAGTAGTTTAACTTTTCACCTGTATAGCAATAATTTTTTTTGCAAAACAAAATAAAAAAAAATGAAAAATACTAAAATATAGTGTAGAGATTAAAAAAACACATGTATTTTAATCCTAAAAGATCTCTCTCTTTTTAGTCTTCTTCCTAGAATATCTTCCCCTCAATCTCAAAATAGGAGGAACTGGAGCTTTTAACCTGGAGATGGAGGAACTGAACTACCCTTGCACTCCATCACAAAATCACCTGCAGAATGATGGGAATCAGAGACCAAATGAGGGAGTAAAGAAGAAAATAAATTAAGAGGAAGAAACCTTTGAACACAACTGGAAAAAAGCATAAAGGTCAGTAACATGGAGGCAACATTGTTGTTCATGTATAGAAGTAGTGAAGAGAGCTAAGGAGAAGAGGCGGAGATAGCGGTGAAAAGACAAACAGAAAATAAGGGAAACTGTTTAGGAAATCCTATCTTAGATTAGATATATATCCATATCAGGTTTAGGAAAGGGCCTGGTCTATTTGTTGTTTTTTACATTTTTAGTAGTGGGCTTGTCAAGGTTGGACACTAGCTATTGGGGTGTAAGAAGGTGTAATTTCTTGTTTTGATTTTGGAAGCTATGAATAAAATATCCAAAACTTAAACAAAAAAAAGAAGCCCTTCAATCTCGTTTTCTCTCTCTACTATTTTTATTTTTGAATTTTTTTCCCTCCTCCTCTTTTTTTTGTCTATTCAGTCGTCTCTTTATCCTTTCTTTTCTTTTTATTATTTTTACCTCATTTTATTTTTCAAAAATAATTCTTCATTCTTTTTTATTTTTCTCCCTTCATTTTTTGTTTAAATCATTTTGTACACCATTGTAGATTGAATATATAATCAATTTTATCATTAATATATAAATTTATTTGGTTACAAGTTTTGTATAATTCATTCATTATGGTAAAATTGAATTAAATTAATTTGAACTTGACACCAAGGTCAAATCATTTTGTATACCATGTAAATTAATTTGTTGATACTAAAAAGTTGGTATATACTTGATTAAATTGTGGTTTATGTGTTATAGGGTTGTAACCTATAACTAAAATCAACTTTAATTATAAATTAATATCTTTTATAGTTCTAAACCAACATATCATAAAAAATTAGGGGAAAATGGTTTGAAAAATACTCCAACTTTGATCGAAATTATTGTTACGATACCAAATTTTATGGAGGCCTTTTACCCCATGCACTATTTAATAGTGTATTTTAAACGTATGTATGTGCCCATGTGGACACACTACTATTTATAATTATTCAATATTTATGATGTCCACGTAGATACATATATACCTTTAAAATACACTATTAAATAGTGCAGGGGGGTAAAATGTCTTTTCCAAAGTTTGGTATCGTTAGAACAATTTCGATCAAAGTTCAGATATATTTCAGACCTTTTAGGCATACCATACATCAAAATCTATAGACTATAATATATTGAAACTTTAAATCAACAAATCACCATTATTTTTTAACCAACAATATCTTCCAATTATTTTAATTGTTATAGTAATTAAAATTTGAAATTGACACAAGGGTTACACCATATTATACACTATGTATATTAAACTTGATGATACTAAAAGTTTAGTATATACTTGATTAGATTATGGTGTTATGCATTGTGGTGTTGGAACATATAACTAAAATCAACCTTACTATCAATTATAAATCAATTTCTTTTATAGCTCTAAACCAACATATCACCAAAGAATTAGCCACATCATCCATCAAATTTAAATCAACATATTACCAATATTTTAAATATATCATCCATCAAAATATATAAACTAAAACATATCACAGTTAGATATTAACAGATCGCCAATTATAGTACTAGATCAGCCACCAAAGTATATCTCTTAATACATATCACTATTTAAAATAACAAATCATCAACAATTGTACCAAATCAACCATCAAAGTGTATACACTTGACTATTTTTGTGTTTAAAAATTATTTTGATAATATATGGACCATATGATACAAATCATATTCAGTATAATCATGCGGATCTTCTTCGAATAACAGTTTCATAGTAAAACACAACTTTTGTTCTTGAATTAGAGGTGTGTTTTTTTATATAGAAAAAGTAAGAAAAGAAAAGAACCAAAAATATTATCAAGAATGGAGGTTTTACCTAGATACTAACAATGAAGGAGATGAGAGAGCAATTAAGAGAGAGAGAAACATATCCCATTAAGAGAAGAATATTCTTGAGATTGAGATGAATAATGGAGAGAGAAATAAAGATCTTGTTATGAGTCCCAAAAAATAAGCACACTAATTAAAAAAATAATTAAAAAGAACGTGTAATATTTAAAAAAGCTATCTTTGTAATTAAAAACTTAGTTTCCCACTGTCCGCCTCCCTGCTTTCTAGTGAACAACAACTTCACATACAAACCACCAGACCCCTCCACACACCTCCATAGCCGCCACTACTCGAGCTCCAAGCCACCAACCATCAAGCTCCAAATCAGCAACCATAAACTCTGACCACAACCATCTCGTTTTCCCTTCAGAACCAGCTGAAACAAACCACCACCAATAGTCCCAAACAACTCTTTCTTTTTTACAGCAACCTTCAACTCCCAAATCCACCAAAAATCGCTGCCACAAACCCCCTTAAGACACCTCTCTTTCTTGCCATTGTTGACAAGCAAGCAAGCCATTACCACTGGCGAACCTGATATACCGTGAATTTACGGTATTTCTAATACATTTAACTTACAAGTTGTGTGTGTCTAGGGCCTTATCGTATTGATTTTTATGTGTTTTTATTATGTTTTTGCAGGAAAGATGTTCAGGCATAGAAGTATGGAGACAACTGATCAAAGTGCAGAAAAAGAGCTTTCACGGAGCCTATCTACGGACCATAGGTCCATTGACGGTCTGTAGGTGATGATCGTAGATCAGCAGCCAAGGGACGGATGACAAATCACGGAGCCTATCTACGGACCATAGGTCCATTGACGGTCTGTAGGTGATGATCGTAGATCAGCAGCCAAGGGATGGATGACAAATCAGGGAAATCTGACCAAGTGTGGAACCACGGTGTCAATCGACGGTTAGTAGATCGGTTTACGGATCGTACTGGTCAAACCGTAGAAGGAGACTGCGAGGGTTCCAGTACCTGATTTTTGAAGATGCTAAGTATGGAGTTACGGAAGGGATTGACGGACCGTAGATCAATCTACGGACCATACTGTCAGTCTGTCGTTTGCTTCAAAGAGGCTGAGTTTTGGATGCTGAAATATTTTCTAAGTCCTGGCTGACGGAAGGGACTTATAGACCGTAGATCCATCGACAGTCCGTAAGTCAGTTTCGTGGATTGAAGACGCGGACCTGAACAGACTTTCCTTAAATTGTTTCCTTTTTAAATTAGGATTTGTTTTTCTATAAATGGGGCATGTAAACCTCGTTTTTGGGAGTTAGACATTATTATTCTTGTTCTATTTTGTGACTTTGGGGATTGAATTACAATCTTAGCAATTATTAATTTTACAAGTTCGTTTTGAAGATTTTTGGCTTTGCAACTCAAGTTGAATTTCTGGGTTTATTATTCTCTTTCTGTAAGTTCATGATTTCTTTATCTAAAAATATGAATTGTGTTCTTGCTAATATGAGTAACTAAATCCACAACTAGGGTTGTGGGAACCATGAGCGATTAACAAAATATGAATAGTAAATAAGCAATTTGTGAATAGTATTTTGCATGCATTGATAATTCTTTCATTAACGGTGGCCAATGTTAGAACTCGCCTTGTTGCTACTTGCTGGATCAAGGAGGTAATCAACAAGAAAAGAATTATCAACATAGATTTAGTGTGATACTATCTAATAGACTAGTGTCGATTGGTGCGAAGTAATAACTAAGCCAAACATCGATTATGATGTCTAATATGAGGTAAATGTAAGGGTTAGTAAATTATACACACGTAGCCAGATCAAGGTGCGGGGTGAAATTCTCTAGATGCCGGATCAAGGATTTAGAGATACCTAACTTATCACTTTGCATGTAATACACTAAGAAAGAATTGCTGTTACTAGGATTATTGAGTTATGAGCTTGTGGGGAACACGTATGCCCTAGTTATTTCTCTCATCTTAATAACAACCAAAAATTGAGTTTTGTTTGATTACTGATTACTTACTGAATTCTTATTATTTGTTTCATATAAACAAACCCCTTCTTTTTTAATTACTTGTTTCTGGAAGTTCTTTGACTAATTGGATATAATTGTCGATTAAAGTAAAGTCTAAACCATTTTTCCTTGTGGGATCGACCCCAACCTACAAGTTGGGTTCTCTACTTGATAACAATCGCTTATACTTCTGTATGGAAGTGTAATTTGAGCGTATCAAATTTTGGCGCCGCTGTCGGGGAAATTTTGGCTTTTAGATTTATTTTAACTACATTATTGAACATTAGTCAAATATTTCTGTATTTTACTTTTTGTTTTTGTTTTTGTCTCTCTCAGGTTCTACCTCTAGTGTATGCCAAGTACACGGAGTCAGGGTGAACCACTTACTCCTTACGATCCAGAGCTAAGCCGCATTTTACAAAGAATGAATAATCCAAGAAGTCAAATTAATCCTATCGGAGGAAATCTGGATGATGCAGAGGAATTACAACAGCAGAGGGTAGTAGGTGGTGACAACCAGGCTCCAGCTGAAAATCGACTGGGAGATCCACTGAGGGTGCAAGATCCACTAGGCCCATGACAATATGACAACTATCGGGGCGACTTGAACATAGAAAACTCTAATGGACCCATTGTCCTACCTCCTTTACCTCCAGGGTACACATTTGTGGTGACGAGCAGTTTGATGCAGATGCTTACAGCAAGAGGCTTATTCTCAAGATTGCCATCGGAGGACCCACATGCTCACCTAGCCAAGCTAAGGGTAGTTTGCAAGAGTTGTGTAGGTAGACCAGACCTAGATATGGACGTCATTGGGCTACGAGTATTTCCTTTGTCACTCACAGGCGACGCTGCAGTATGGTTCACTGAGCTTCCTTATAACTCAATATTTACATGGGACCAATTGGCGGAGGTGTTCAAAGCAAAGTACTATCCTGTGTCCAAGAAGCTCAATCACAAAGATAGGGTCAACAATTTTGTAGCATTACCTGGAGAATCTGTAAGCAGCTCTTGGGACAGATTCACTGCATTCGTAAGAAGTGTCCCAAATCACCGTATTGATGATGAGTCGCTCAAGAACTGAAGCATGTGAGCGGAAGAGCAGAAAAGGTAAATGCTGTGAACTACTTGACAAGAACTCCACCACCAGTTGAGGAGTGTTACTATAAAGAGGACACTTATGCGGTGAATGATTAGACGAGGGGTTTTCGACCAAATGCCCAAGGATCCAAGACGGAAAATTGGTGCCAAGGTCAAGGGAACCAAGGTTGAAACTATGGAAATTACAATCGAGAGGGTCACTATGTCCGGGATGGGAACTTCAATCGCGACAACAACTATAACAGGAACAATTATGGCAACAAAAACGATCGGGTTGGACCCTATGTTCCCCCTCAAAATCGAGAATCTGGTGCTAGGGAAGCTGGAGGTAATTTGGCACAGATTGAAGATATGATGCAGAAGATGATGAGAAGGTTTGATGCAATTGATGAGAATGTGAAAGAGATGCGAAACGACTTATCTGGCATTGGTCAAAAGGTTGATGCCCATGCAGTGTCAATAAAGCATCTGGAGCAGCAGATGATTCAGTTGTCTACTATAGTGAACCCATGTCAACCTGGCACTCTTCCCAGCAACACCATCCAGAATCCCAAGAATGATGGTCATTGCATGGCAATTACTACTCGAGGAGGTAAGCAAACCATAGATCCACCTATGCCATCTGTGGTGGAGACTGAGATTAGAAAAGCGGATGATGCGGTGAAAGTTAGAGAGGAGTCTGAGACTGCGACAGAACAAGAAGTTGAGATCCCTCAGAAAGTGGTCCCCATACCTAGACCGCCACCACTTTTTTCACAGAGGTTAGTAAAGAAGACTGAAGATGGTAAATATTGCAAGTTTATCACTATGTTGAAGCAGCTTTCTATCAATGTCCTTCTGATAGAAGCACTGGAGCAAATGACTGGGTATGCCAAGTTCATGAAAGATCTTGTGACAAAGAAAAGGTCTGTGAGTTTTGAAGATGATGACAGATTGCAGCATTGTAGTGCTATTGCTACAAGATCTGCAGTGCGAGGAAGAAAGAAGACCTTGGTGCTTTCACGATCCCATGTACTATAGGGTTGCTACACTTTGCTAAGGCATTGTGTGATCTTGGTGCTAGCATCAACCTCATGCCTTTGTCTATTTACAAGAAGTTGGGCCTGGGGGACCCAAAGCCAACTGCAATGCGGTTACTAATGGCTGATCGGACTGTGAAGAGGCCCATAGGTGTGCTCCATGATGTGCTAGTGAAAGTGGAGTCCTTCATCTTTTCAGCGGATTTTGTGATTCTTGACTGTGAGGTCGATTTTGAGGTTTCCATCATCCTTGGGAGACCATTTCTTGCTACAGGGCGTGCGTTGGTTGATATGGAAAAGGGACAGATGAAGTTCAGATTGAACAATGAAGAAGCGACTTTCAATATTTGTAGGTCCATGAAGCAGAATGGTGAGCTCCAAACAATATCTGCTATCACCTACAGAGTGGAGAGTGGATCAGAAGTACAGAATGATGAGCGACTAGGTGTTGAGGCACTCGCAACGGTTATGATGAATTTCGATGGTGATGGTATTGAAGAATATAATGAGTTGGTGGCTGCAATTGATAAGCATGAATACCGGTCCAAACCAAAGAAATATGAGCTAGACATGAAGAATCGCGAGTCCCCACCCACAAGACCATCTATTGAGGAGGCACCAAAATTGGAGCTTAAGGCTCTACCACCGCACTTGAGGTATGTATACTTAGGCGAAGAGAATACTTTGCCGGTCATCATTGCAGCAGATTTGAATTCAAGGCAAGAAGAGTGTTTGGTGACTGTATTAAAAAGGTTCAAGAGAGCTATTGGGTGGACTATTGTAGTTATTATTGGGATTCCCCCTGGTATTTGCTCTCACAAAATCCAACTCATGCCCGAGCATAAGCCCAGTATTGAGCACCAAAGAAGATTAAATCCACCTATGCAAGAGGTAGTTAAAAAGGAGATCATAAAGTGGCTGGATGCAGGAGTCATCTATCCCATTGTAGATAGTAGTTGGGTATGTCCTGTGCAGTGCGTGCCTAAAAAGGGAGGTATTACTATTGTTCCGAATGAAAAGAATGAGCTTGTTCCAATAAGGCCCGTTACTGGATGGAGAGTTTGCATGGATTATCAGAAGTTGAATGCATGGACTGAAAAAGATCACTTTCCCATGCCATTCATGGACCAGATGTTGGATAGACTTGCAGGAAAGGGTTGGTATTGCTTTCTTGATGGGTATTCTGGTTACAATCAAATTTCTATAGCTCCAGAAGACCAAGATAAGACCACCTTCACTTGTCCATATGGGACTTTTGCTTTCAAACGGATGCCTTTTGGATTGTGCAATGCTCTAGCAACCTTCCAGCGGTGTGTGATGTCGATATTTTCAGATATGGTGGAGGATGCTATTGAAGTGTTCATGGATGATTTTTCAGTTGTAGGTGATTCCTTTGACCATTGTCTAGAAAATCTTGCCGAGGTGCTTAAAAGATGTGAAAGGCGCAACTTGGTCTTTGAATTGGGAGAAGTGTCATTTCATGGTGAAAGAAGGTATAGTGTTGGGTCATCGCATTTTGAGAAAGGTATTGAGGTTGATAGAGCTAAAGTTGAGGAAATAGAAAAGCTTCCACCACCTATCTCTGTAAAAGGTGTTAGAAGTTTTTTTGGGCATGCAGGTTTTTATAGAAGATTCATCAAAGACTTCTCTAAAATTGCACATCCGTTATGCAAATTGCTTGAGAAGGAGTGTAAGTTCTATTTTGATGATGACTGTCTTAGAGCATTTGAAGAGTTGAAGAAAAAGTTGGTTACAACACCAATCATTATTTCACCGGATTGGGGACAACCGTTCGAGGTAATGTGCGATGCGAGTGGACTGGCGCTTGGTGTAGTGTTGGGTCAAAGGCGAGAGAAAATTCTTCACCCTATTTACTATGCCAGTAAAGCTCTAAATATGGCTCAGAAGAACTATACTGTAACTGAACAAGAACTTCTTCAAGTGGTTTTTGCATTCGAGAAATTTCGATCATACTTGCTTGGTACTAAGGTCATAGTGCATACTGACCATTCTGCATTGCGATATTTGATGGCAAAAAAAGATGCAAAATCGAGATTGATTAGATGGGTATTATTGCTACAAGAGTTTGATTTTGTGGTAAAAGACAGAAAAGGGATCGAAAATCAAGTCGCCGACCACTTGTCGAGATTAGAGGAAGAGGCTATGCTAAAGCTTGGAGATAGGGCTGAAATCAATGATGCTTTTCCAGATGAAAATGTATTGGTTGCTTCTCATGATTTGATTTCTTGGTTCGCCGACTTTGCTAATTATTTGGCAAGCGACATTGTGCCCCCCGATTTGTCTTTTCACCAAAGAAGAAAATTTATGCATGATGTGAAGAGATTCTTTTGGGATGAACCTTACTTGTATCGTAGTTGTGCTGATGGGATTATTCGTCGATGTGTGCCTGAGGTGGAGATGTTGAGTGTACTTGAAGCATGCCATTCATCACCTGTTGGTGGGCATCATAGTGGTATTCGGACTGCACATAAGATTTTGCAATGTGGGTACTATTGGCCCACTATTCACCAAGATGCTCATGACTTCGCCAAATCGTGTGATTGTTGCCAAAGAGAAGGAGGAATTTCAAAGAGGCAAGAGCTCCCAATGAATCCTATATTGGTGATAGAGTTGTTTGATGTATGGGGCATTGATTTTATGGGTCCATTTGTGAGTTCATATGGGATAAAGTATAGTCTTGTTGCGGTTGATTATGTATCGAAATAGGTAGAAGTAGTTGGACTTTCCAACAATGAAGGTAAAAGTGTCACCGCATTCTTGAAAAAGAATATTTTCTCCAGATTTGGTACACCGAGGGCCATAATTAGCGATGGAGGTTCTCACTTCTGTAATAGGTTATTCAAAGCACTACTGGAGAAATATGGTGTCCGTCACAATGTAGCCACTCCTTACCATCCACGAGTAGTGGCCAAGTTGAAGTATCCAACGAGAGATCAAACGAGATATTGACAAAGGCGTGAATGCTAATAGAACAGATTGGTCAAGGAAGCTTGATGATGCTCTATGGGCATATCGCACTGCATACAAGACCCCCATAGGTATGTCTCCTTACCAACTTGTATATGGGAAGTCTTGTCATCTACCAGTAGAGCTAGATCATAAGGCTATGTGGGCAATGAAGAAGTTAAATTTAGATTGGAGCGCCGCATCTAACCAAAGAATGAATGACTTGAATATGCTCGATGAGTTTCGCCTACAAGCTTATGAAAGTTCAGCTTTGTACAAAGAAAAGATGAAGAGGTATCATGACCAAAGAATTGAAAAACGTGAATTTGAGGTTGGTGATCTTGTGCTGTTATTCAACTCTAGGCTGCGCTTGTTTCCAGGCAAACTCAAGTCCAAGTGGACAGGGCCATTTTTGCTCACAAAAGTGCTCTCGCATGGAGCGGTTGAGCTTGAGAAAAAGGATGGAACAAGGTTCATGGTAAACGGGTAAATGATTAAGATCTATCTGGGGAATGCTGAAACTATGCAAGAAGTGATTGAGGCCTACAATCTTGATGAAGTCTGAGTAATCAAGACACCTGCGTTGTGCCGCGACGTTAAATCAAGCGCTTCTTGGGAGGCAACCCAAGATGTACAATCTAGCCAATGATAGGGTTAAATTTTCCAATTAGTAGTTTAGTTTGCTCTGATTACTTGCATTTTTGTATTAATTTAGTTCTTAGTATTGGCTAGAATTAGTATAGGGTCCGTGTCTAAAAAGTGTCAAGAAAATGTACAAAAATAATAGCTTAATGGTTGCTACATGTGCAGGTACACCACCTGATGAATCTGCAGAAATTGTTCTGGTGTAGAGGTCTACGGAACCCATCGACGATCCGTCGATTGATCCTCGAACCGTCAATGGTGTCCGTAGATCCAAGGTAAGTCCCTAAATTTTTCCAACTGTTACAGTGATCTATGGTCCTCATCTACGGACCGTAGATTGACTCACGGACCGTAGACGGGGTCTCATGAGTCCAAACCCTAAAGCTGTCTGACCCGACCCGGACCCCCTATTTAAATAACCCCTTATTTTAAAACTCATTCCCATTCCCTCCATTTACTCCATAACCGTTTCCCCCACCCTTTTCAACTCCCTAACTCACTCCATAACTACCATACATCACACTCCCTTCCATATATTACCAAAATCCCTTCAATTTAGCATACTCCCCATCCCATATTTCACTCTTTTAAGATTCGGTGTTGGGTTAGAAGCAATAGCGGTTTTCAATTTTCGTGCTAAGAAGTGTCCTCACAAAATCCCCCACTCCTAGTTGCTTGCAAGGTAATGAATTTGCCCTTCACTTTGAATTTCGATTCATAGCCTGAATATAGGAAGTCGGGAATTTGGTCTTCACTTAGGGTTATTGTTTAATGTAATTACATGATAAATTTACAATTTACAATACCCTTGAAATGATGAATAGTGATTGTGTAGTTTGATTGTATGTGATTGTAAGCCTTTATGTAAGTTTCGACTTAGGGTTCCAGAAATTTTCTAAATTATGTGTTAAAGTAACTACTCGAAATTGTAAGAATGAAGAACTAGCATAATTGAGTGTTGAAATGCATGATGAGGCTTGTTAATGTTGAAATTTAGGACCATATATATCTAAGTAGTGAGATAGGGTAAAATCTGGGCACAAATGGTATCCACGATACCCCGTCTACGGACCGTAGACCCATCTACGGACCGTAGACCCATCTACGGACCGTAGATGAGGTTCGTTAGTAGATGCATACACAAAATATATCCAAGTGTAAAACCACGGAAGTGGACTACGGTCCATAGATCGATCTACGGACCGTTCTGCACATCCGTGGTTTCTATCTGCAACCTATATTTTTGGTCCCCTGATCCACGGTAGAGTTCCGCGGACCGTAGATCAGTCTACGGACCGTAGGTATCCTCCGTGGATGACCACTGTAGCCTGTTTCTGCAAAAAATTTTGTGTCTTTGTTATTGTTTGTTTACAATTTTTACTTTTTCTTAGTCTATTCTTGGTTAGTTTTGGGCACTAATATCGTTCCTGCAGGTACAATGGCACCCAAGAAGATGGTCACCTACTCCAAAAGGGGAAAGTCCAAATCGGTTGCCCTTAGTTTCCGATTGATTGATGAGGACACAGACACCGACACTGATCCAGCGTACGTGCTTCTCAACACTAGGACTTCTCGCGCCAGAGGCACACCCCGGAAGGTGATTCCGACGTAGTCACTTTGTCTCCCGGTCGATGAGGAGCACACACCGATCGGGTCACCTGCGGGGCGCTTCCGGTTCGAGAGGAGTGCATCGCATCGGATCGGGAGCTGACCATGCTTCGGCTCCCAGTCAGCCCATTCTTCACGATCTGAGTCTGCCCAGGCTACAGGGTCCCATGCTAAATCTTCCACCGGGTCGGGAGAAAAGGATCAAGCAGCCTTATCTGATGAGGCTACTAGTTCGGAGTCCATACCCGTACCCCCGAATGATGTTCCCACTCCTGTAGCAGGCGAGCAACATAGGTGGTGTGCCGAGGGCCAATGGAAAATATATAGAGATGCAAAAATGGTCAATGAAAAGCAGAAAATGGCCCAACTAATCACAGAGGAGCGGAGAGTTCTCACGGGGAGCTTGCACACTGTTCCAGACATTCACCGGTTATTCAACCTTCACAAGTGTGACTGGATGGCTCGAGACCCAAGGAAGTACGGTGAGGAGATTGTGCGGGAGTTTTATGCTTCCTATCTTTGCCACTCTCCGGGGCTCCATCTCTAAGCGGTCGAAGCCCCTAGCTCAGGATCCACTCACTTCCACATTGGTTCGAGGGTGCCCGGTAGACATATCCCCTGCCACCATCAGACGGTTTCTCTATGGTCCCACTGCGGGTCACTCTTGGTCCCTCAATACAGCGGAGTTTGACTACAGATGGGACATTGTGCGGAGTGGTGCCTTCTAGAGGAATTCTGAGCAACGAGAGGCTGTGATACATTGGTTGGCCAAATACATTGCTACAGATGGCGAGCGTGTAGAATGGGTTGCTGCTCCACGTTTGGGCATCAGGAAGGCGACATTGATGTTTGTGGCCAAGTTTTTCTGGTTACTGGTGCGTAATAGGGTGTCGCCGACTAAAGCTGATAATTAAGTCACGTGGGACAGAGCGAGTCATGGTAGCGGCATTAGTAGCAGGAGTAGAGATCGACTTTGCCCGTATGCTGCTGGTAGAGATACACGAGAGGGCATTCAGGACCTCCACTACTTACCCCTTTCCATGCCTTATTTTTCAATTGTGCAGGGACTCTGGAGTGCCGATCTGGCATTGTGACAGGCTAGTTCACCCAACAGGCGCATTGTACATCGGTCTCATTCGCGATGAGGCGAATGTAGCAGCACCTCGCAGAGAGCCTCAGGTTGAGGTACCTCTTTTGGGTACTGACCTTGCAGACACAGTGGGGTAGGCACAGGGCGATGACCTCAGCGCCCCAGACCACACCGATACTATCCCGGGCTCCTCTTCTCAGGCAACTAGCATGGGCCCTAGTTCTTCCAGGTCCATACCGCAGTTGGGCGCTGCTGTTATTCCCTTGGCCAGAGTTCAGAAGCTAGAGGCTCAGATGGCCACATTGCTACACCACATTCAGCCCTGGATGCAAAAGTCGATCACTGAGTCCGAGGCTAGAGTGGAGCGCAGGATGGAGGATATGATGGATCGAAAGGTCCAGGCTGTCAATAATCGCCTGGATGCCTTGGAACTGAAAGTCCTCGAGCGACCAGCCCCGGCCACAAACCTTTCTGCTTTGCAGGTCGACATAGCTAGCCTCCGGTTTGACGTTGAGGCCATTCTTGCTGCACCTGCAGTTGAGCCCCAGGTTGCCTCCACTGCACTGGCTGATGATACAGTGCTAGATGCCCTATTTAGTGGGACCGCCGAGGAGGGACTTCCAATTACACAGGCCAAAGGCAAGTGACATCGCTCTCACCGCACTGAGGAGGAGAAAGCCCTCAAGAGACAGCATAGGCAGGAGAAGGAGGCTAGGAGGGCGTCGATTGTCGATGAGGAGTTCGCCAGCAACGGGAGCGTGAGAGAGTGGCAGGGGCGTCGAGCTCTGCCCCAGTTGTAGTGGCCCAACCTATTTCGGGAGACGCTGAGAGACTGCTAGAGAGCACTACTAAGGGTGCTGATGTGGGCACTACTGAGGGTGCACCCACTGGAGTTCCAGCGGGTTCCGCTGTTTAATTTCTGTTGAACCGGCATGTCTTAGGATTGTATGTGTAGAAGCATGATACAAAAATGAAGCATGATGGCTTATAAAATGATACCCGTCAAATTTTGGGATGTATGCTAAATGTTGTAGGCTATGATTAGTTGATTGTGTTGACTCTGAGTATGACATAATAAATCAACTTGATGGCATGACTTGAGCTGAAACTTGAACTAAGTAATCTAATAATCTGATAATGAAACTATGTGCCAAGAGTGGGTGAGAATCGTTGTGTTCAAACAGTTTTTGTGCAAAGCTAGAACTTGCCCGGTTAGTCCTGCTAAGACAACTCAATCTAGAGATTAGGAAGTGATCATAGGCCATTGTTCTGAAAAACCAGCAAATTGCCTAGAAGGATTCAACCAAATGAAATAACTGTTCCCTTTGATCCAGCTTTGAGCCTAAAATAAAACATTTCTTTTTAAAACCCCAAACTCACCTTCCCATAATCTAATACGTTGGCCCTGGTCCCTCCTTGGACATGTGCACTTCGACTTAGGCCAAAAGCCTAAGTTGAGGGTGGCTAATGTAAAAGTAACTTCAAATCTTGGCCCTGACCCGACATTGGGTATTGTGCACCTCAACTAATGAAAAATCTATAAGTTGAGGGTGGCTATGAAAGAAGATACTGAGAGAAAAATGGGTATGAAAAGAGTGAGGTGAAGAAGAGAGAAAACGTGTGGAAAGGATGTGATTGGTTGAAAGCTATAAAAAAAAAGATGAATGAGAAGAAAATAAAGTATTACAAATTCCGAATTCACATCCTTGGTTGAAGAAAATCAAGTGAATGAAGGTAAAACGGTATGATGCCAGAAATAGGGCAAAAAGAGGTTAAAAGGCAGAGTGTAATGTCAAGGAGGGCAGAAAGTCACTAATCAGTATCCAAATGTACCACACCTGACCCTGAGCCTACGTTACAAGCCAATAAAGTCCTATAGTGATCCTAGAATCTAGTTTGGAGAGTCTAAGCAGTGAAAATAAGGGCAAGCTTATGGTATAAAGCACTAACTGTATTTGAAATTACTTCTGAGTGTGAGTGTTGAATAAATTCTTGCACCATAAATGACATTCAATTTTTGTGAAAGAAAGGATTTCGTTTGAAGTAAGGGCACAAGTGACATTGTCGGAAAGTTGGTGTCTTGGTGATAGTGATAAGGTGCAGATTGCGTGTTAGTTGGTTGATCTATGTCATAGTTTGATATACATGGATTAGCTTGTCAAGTCTAAAATCACGAAGTTGCATCTTAAAAGTAAGGGGGGTAGAGAGCCATGTGATTGTTTGGGCTTGAAATGCTTGCTTCTATACAAGAGTCGTTTAGAGTTGTATTGCGTCGCTTGAGGACAAACAATGAATTTAAGTTGAGGGTGTTGATATACCGTCAGTTTACGGTATTTCTAATACATTTAACTTACAAGTTGTGTGTGTCTAGGGCCTTATCGTATTGATTTTTATGTGTTTTATTATGTTTTTGCAGGAAAGATGTTCAGGCGTAGAAGTATGGAGACTACTGATCAAAGTGCAGAAAAAGAGCTTTCACGGAGCCTATCTACAGATCGTAGGTCCATTGACGGTCCGTAGGTGATGATCGTAGATCAGCAGCCAAGGGACGGATGACAAATAAGGGAAATTTGACCAAGTGTGGAACCACGGTGTCAATCGACGGTCAGTAGATCGGTCTACGGACCGTACTGGTCAAACCTTAGAAGGAGACTACGAGGGTTCCAGTACCTGATTTTTGAAGATGCTAAGTATGGAGTTACAGAGGGGATTGACGGACCGTAGATCAATCTACGGACCGTACTGTCAGTCCGTCGTTTGCTTCAGAGAGGCTGAGTTTTGGATGCTGAAATATTTTCTAAGTCCTAGCTGACGGAAGGGACTTACGGACCATAGATCCATCGACGGTCCGTAAGTCAGTCTCGTGGATTAAAGACGCGGACCTGAACAGACTTTCCTTAAATTGTTTCCTTTTTAAATTAGGATTTGTTTTTCTATAAATGGGGCATGTAAACCTTGTTTTTGGGAGTTAGACATTATTATTCTAGTTCTATTTTGTGACTTTGGGGATTGAATTACAATCTTAGCAATTATTAATTTTACAAGTTCGTTTTGAAGATTTTTGGCTTTGCAACTCAAGTTGAATTTCTGGGTTTATTATTCTCTTTCTGTAAGTTCATGATTTCTTTATCTAAAAATATGAATTGTGTTCTTGCTAATATGAGTAACTAAATCCACAACTAGGGTTGTGGGAACCATGAGCGATTAACAAAATATGAATAGTAAATAAGCAATTCGTGAATAGTGTTTTACATGCATTGATAATTCTTTCGTTTAGAAGTCTTTTTAACGGTGGCCAACGTTAGAACTCGCCTTGTTGCTACTTGCTGGATCAAGGAGGTAATCAACAAGAAAAGAATTATCAACATAGATTTAATGTGATACTATCTAATAGACTAGTGTCGATTGGTGCGAAGTAATAACTAAGCCAAACATCGATTATGATGTCTAATATGAGGTAAAGGTAAGGGTTAGTAAATTATACACACGTAGCCGGATCAAGGTGCGGGGTGAAATTCTCTAGATGCCGGATCAAGGATTTAGAGATACCTAACTTATCACTTTGCATGTAATACACTAGGAAAGGATTGCTGTTACTAGGATTATTGAGTTATGAGCTTGTGGGGAACACATATGCCCTAGTTATTTCTCTCATCTTGATAACAACCAAAAATTGAGTTTTGTTTGATTACTGATTACTTACTGAATTCTTATTATTTGTTTCATATAAACAAACCCCCCCTTTTTTAATTACTTGTTTCTGGAAGTTCTTTGACTAATTGGATATAATTGTCGATTAAAGTAAAGTCTAAACCATTTTTCCTTGTAGGATCGACCCCAACCTACAAGTTGGGTTCTCTACTTGATAACGATTGCTTATACTTCTGTAGGGAAGTGTAATTTGAGCGTATCAGAACCCATTGTAAATCAGTAAGCTCGAAGCTCAAACAACCAAATCTAGGGATGACAGCGGGGTGGTGGGGGGCGGGGTGAGCTTAACAAGCAAAGTTTTTTATCTTCCCCGTCCAGCATAACATTTTTTTTTTTCATTTTTAACCCACCACACTCGGTCCCGCATAGACCCACTCCGCATGAACCTGCCCCCACATATTTTTTAAATATTTTTTTCTCTTTAGGTTTGATACTAAAAATAAATTCATTTTTTCATCAAACCGCGCTCCGACCTACATAAATCCATCCTACCTACATCAGTCGGACCGCCCCGCTTTGCCGTTCCTAAGCAAACCCTGAACCAATGAGATTTGAGCTCGCATCTTAACTCCTTTGGCTTCGGTGAAAAGCCATCAACAACGAGGAACCACCGCGAATGACTAACCCTTCTATATCGCACAACAACCAAATCCACCACCCAAACCCCAGACCCGCGAGAAGCTCAAAGATCTCAAAATATTACATTGTTTCTCCTCTCTTCTCCCGCGACTCAGCGAGCACTGCCAAAACCAAACTTGCACCACCAAGCTTTGGCAAAGATCGAAGCCCTAACAATCGACCAGGCAGTAATTCAACCAATGAGCTTTTCCTTCGGTAACCCTATTTCTATATAGTGTCTGTCTTTTTTTTTTTACTACTAATTGTAAATATTGATTGAATTTCATATTGATTTTGCTCTATGTTTGTTATTATTTTTAGCTACTGCTCATCATTTTTGTTTGTGAATTTGATAATTAGTTAATGATTGGTTTTCTTTAATTAATTTTGGGACTCATTTAGTATTTTTGAAATACCCTACTCTAACTTGATCTGTTAGTTAATATGAAGTTTCGTGTTGTTGATGATTTTTGGTTGACATGGTTACTGGTTGTAATGACCCAAATCATCATTAACTAGGAAAGAAAAAGTGTCAGAAAAACTGGGCCTCTCAGCCCGCTAAAGCGGGACAGATGCCGCCAGGGTGCTGACGCTCTAGCGGGATAAGTGGTCACTAGAGTGGGATGGACGGGACAAAACATAAATAACGCGAAGTCTTATTTTCTCCTTTTTCTGAAAAACTAAACAGAGGTGAGGATCACCCCAGAAAACTCCAAAAGGCTGCTCTAAGTTTAATAAGGAAGGAGAAAGAGATTTATAGTGTAAAGATGTTGATAGCTTGCTAATTTCTGATCAAAATCCACCGTCTCGGCATTTGGAAACCAAGATTGAAGCTAAAATCTCTCTGCGACTGATTCGTGCCTAGGTAGTCTAGGTTTATTTAATCAAGTAGTTTTACATCCATGTTCACTACATAGTATGTTGATAATTGATGGTAGGATTTATGCTTAGGTCTTCGTGCACCGAAAAAGGGATGATTGTTTATATACTATCAATTGCTGAATAAGATGGGAATCATAGAAGGAAGCCTTATCTTGGGGAATAGGTTGGAGGATGTTTGATTCTAGTTTGGATAGTATATACTTGTTGTTGTTGTTGTTTCCATGTATTGTGTACATGAAGGGGATTAGAGAACATCACTCAAATGATAATGAAAAGACTAAGTATAAATAATTACATACCATGAACCTATTACTTTGATTGTATGATAATAAGTATTGTTCTTATGAAAGTGATTGTAACTGTGCTTGTGTTGATTGGATTTGGTGTCACGTTTCGACACACTAGCTTGGATCGGGTGCCACATTTTGGAGCATATATGGGATGATGTGTCACATCCGGCACACTAACTTGGATCGGATACCACGTTTCGGTACACTAACAGTTTGGGTGTGGGTTCCATGAGAGGACCATTGTACATTGCTCATGAAATGATGACTGAACTGTAATTTTGCATAACTGTGTCAATGTGATATGCTTATTTGGTTATATATGTCATCATTATATGAATTGTGAATGGTCAGGCTCAAATCGGAATAAGATATGGTAAGTGCTGATCGAGGGTTCAGGGGTTACTAAGTGTTGCTTAGAGAGGTGGCCAGTGTGCTTGTCTTTGAGAATTGGGGAGGTGATATATTGCAAGTGTTAAATAGTTAGGTACTACTCTGGTTGGGGATTTGTATAGGGACGGTTAATAAGCCTTGCTAGAATGAACTCTGGAGCCAAGGGTTGAGTGGCGAGTTGGGATGGGTAAGAGGGTTAGAGCCAAGATTATTGGTATATGCTAAATGTGTTTGGAAATGATGAGGATATGAAGGTGGAGGAGCGAACAGTCTTATTGCATGTTTTTCTGCTTGTCGATTTCTTATATTATGCGGTTGACATCGAGTTGATCGATGATGCTGACTAGTACGTGTGGTTGTACTAATACTACTCTTGCTATGCCTCTTTGGGCATAGTCTGGTTGTAGGATCAGTGATGTTTCATAGATGAAGACGAAGATAATCTCCAATAGCTTCTACCTTTTCCTTCTGCATGGTGGAAGCTGTGTCATTTATAGTTTTGTTATACTTGTACTCTTAGTAGCTCTTGTACCGATTTAGACTAGATCCTTGGGGTGTTAATTACTTTACAAGTCTTAACTCAAATTGTTGGCAAAAACTCTCTATTTTATAAAAATTTCTCATAAATGTTAATTATTTCTTGTTTTCTTAATCTTCCGCATGTCATTTAACTATTTGGGAATCTAGGGTTCTCCTACTTAGATGTTAGAGTAGGTGTTCGCATGGCCCGGTGGGTTGATTCGTGACAAATTGGTATCAGAGCGAAGGTTAGCGGTCGCCCAGTAGAAGAGCAAATGTGGAATAGACTCTTCTGGATTGGTGTGTTGACGTTCACATCTAATCTTCAGGAAGCTATGAAGCATCCAAGGAAGTCGTTCCATTCCTTCTATCCTTTCGTGCAAGTTGTCACTTGTTGTATGGATTGAGTCCAATTGGTATCTCCTAATTTCAATTGATATCTCAATAAGGTGAACTGGACACTGCTGTCACGGCTGAGAGGGCACAAGTAAGGTAAATTGGACTTGGGAAGGTTCCAATTGGTATTTAGTCGTATGGGCTGTGTAAATGCATGGATGATCAATAATGATCCTGGACTGTCGGTGAATTTTGCTTGAACCTGTGAATGTGTGCATATTGTTATCTGAGTTAACTGTTGTTGTGAAAGTTATAATGTACTTGGATTCTATGATATGATTATGTGCACAATATGCTTGTCTAGATTTTGATCTGTGCAATAGGATGACCTAAATGTTCAAACTGTGTGAGTTGTAATTGCTTGAGTTTTGGGAGCTTGTTGTCGGAAAGAGAGTCATCTCTGAGTTAGGTACAAAGGTCTGAATAAACCACAATGTAATTCGTAAACAAGGTTTGGACGAGTGTTGCGACCGACTATAACTGTGTGAGTCTATGGGCATCATGGGGACGTGTATTTTGTGGTGTTGAATTAATGGGAAGGGATTCTTGAGTGTGTACCGTTGGGTCAACTCAGGGTAGACAATGACTATCCTAGCTTATGGGAAAATCCTAAATACTTAGTTATAGCCTGGGAATCACGGGAGAATTTTAGAAAAAAGGGAAGAACCCTAGGAAATTGTTGACCTGGGGTACTGTTTCCATCTGAGCCGGTTGGGCGGGATCATTCCCACCAGGGCAAGGCCGCTAGAGCGGGATTCCTCCTGGGAGAGCGGGATAGGGTGAGACAGAATCTTAGCCATGTCTCCCCTGTTTTCCCTAGTCACACATATAAACCCCGAATCGTACATGGGATAATTCCCGCAATCCTATCAGTACTCAGTAACAAAGAATACGTTATAAAGCCTAGAAATTAATTATTAGCGGGGAAAAACAACAAAAACCAGCATCCACATGCTTGCAAAAGTGTAAAGGAAACACAAAAAGAAGAAAGCAAAATAATGTCCATTACATGCCAATAAGGGGTAAAAACCAGATCATGAACCTGGGATTGGGAAGTGTCACCGTCGGACCCCATGTCCTCTGGGGTTGTCTCGCCAGCCCAAGCTTCACTCAACCAAGGAAACTCCTGGAAGTCCTCTGGCTTGAGTGTGGAAAGCTCCTGCTGGGGCGACACAGGAGAAAATGACCTTAAGAGTCTTTTACATCCGGCCCATCAGGCGATCCCTCTCCATGTTCTTTTTCTTCTCCATCACAGCTGGCGGTGGAGCATCTCCTATTCAAGGGAAGTAGGGGTGGAACTGGAGTCGGGTACTAGCCCGAGAGCCTCCAAATTATTTTTGAATGACCGTCAGGTCATCCTCTACACAAGCACTGGAAAGCGAGGGCTGGGACTGGGTAGGGAGAGAGTCGTTGGCCTCGTCATCTTCCCCTCCTTTGTCGTCTGCTTCAGGAGCTGCTTGACTGCTGCTAGCCTAACTCGTCTTCCTCCTCTTGCTCCTGGAGATGGAAGCTTGTCTAATCATATGAGGGTGAAAAAGGGGATCCATAGGAAGTACCTCATTGGTGTTCAAGAGTGGCAGCCCCGCTCTCTTGCACATCGCAGTCACCAGTCTAGGAAGGAAGAATGTCTTTTTGTTACCTCGGTAGAACCCCTTCCATTCTGAGATGATCTGTGCTCCCACATTTAGTCCAATTCCCTGTATACCTCACGCCACCACCAAGGCTCGAGGAAATGTCATGTAGGTGTGGTTGCTTGATGGGTTGATCCTCTTGGTAACCAAGTACAGCTACCTCTTAGCATCTGGTGACCAGTCAGTGCTAGTGATGCCCTCTGTAGTAGCCAGTAAACCCTATCTTGGAGCGTAGGCCCCACCAGCGTATCCCTCAACCAGCCCAAGTCCATCTCCCTTAGCTTGGCCTCGTACTTCATTTTTGGAACCTCGGGCACCTCGAGTACTTCATTAGCGTTCAAGGGAATGTCAACTCCCTGGATGCAGATGGTAGGGTGGGGATCATCCCAACATACGGTAGGTAGGCCGGCATAGAACTCCCTTATCCATGTGGAGCGTGCAACAGGGGGAGCCATTGTTAGTGGATCCCATCCAAACTCCATCAGACGAGCATAATATGCGGGTGCCTTCTCCTCTAAGTTAGTAAATGGAAACTTCTCTCGCAGTAGAACTTGGTGTTTCGGTGGTTGTGGTACCTTTCCCAATTTCCCGACTGGAAGTATCGGGAAACTGGACAAAAGGTAGATCTTTCTTGTTAAAAATAGCCATAGTAGATCAACCTGCAATTGTTATGAAGGGTACACGTTATAATTCCATGGGGTTAGAAAATGTTTGGCTAAGAAAAGAAATTTTCTGGTTTAAGTGGAAAGGGGCTATTGATACGTCCAAACTTACACTTCAATTGAGAAGTATAAACGATTGAAGTCAATTTATCGAAGTCAACATGAGTTGAGGTCGATCCCACAAAGAATTTCTTTAAAGAAATGATTTCACCGTCGCATTTACCCAAATGTTGTTATTATTTCCTAAAGAAAACAGTCACAAAATGTAAATTGGGTTTAGGTGTAAAGTTTAAGTAACCAAGATTGTTAAACATGATACGAATTAACAATTAACAGAGTATTGATTTTAAAGTTGTATTTATAACTGAATGAAACTACGACTGTGTTCCCCATAACGTTGCATCTAGTGTTTTTTCATGAATGAGTTTCAGGCAATTCATCTCTACAAAGTACATGCGAGTCAAATATATCTAACACTTCTCACTCTAGTTAGATAGCTTTCACCCAAGTCCTCTTGGTCCTAGAGTGTTAACAGGTTTTACTCTCGCTTATTATGATGTTAAAGTTGTCTTCTCTCTTCTTTCTCTCGAACTTTGACTCCATTTAATCAGGTTAACTCAGCTTTTTCCTAACTATCACTTTTCTCTCGAACAATTGACAGATACATGCTAACTCTAATTCATGCACTCATTAGAATACATGAATAACGAAAGCTAAATTATGCTTTGCATATATAAATTGCCTTCTACTCGTTTTACAAATTCACACTTAGATTTCCGTCATGGATCCCACAATCCCAGTTGTGGCGTTTAGTCACTCATCATTTCAACTAAACAAACAGAGATTTGTAATGAAAACATGAAGAGAAAGTACTTACAAAAGTAGGCAAAATTAGTAAACACTTGATAATTCAAAACCAAAATCTAACTCCGAAACTCAATTCAATGTTATTTGTTCAAAACCAAAGCTAAGAATATTTCAAACCCAGTCGCTCGTTCTAGATATGGCTAGATAAAAACAAAAAATGACCTAATTAATTCAAATAAAGTGTCTAAAATGAGTCCTACTCGAAGTAGGACTGAGATATCGGGCAGCTTCACGGATAATATGATAATTCGTCAAAGGCTTCACGGTCCGTGAAGTCCTTCATGATCCTTACTTAGGAATTTGAAAACTTGGTTCTTCAATAATTGTGTACTGGAAAGTCACCACAGACAACACCATGAAGCATTATAAAATCACGGTCCGTCTGGGTGCCCGTGGTCTTCACTTGGGCAAATCAAAATTTCACTCTGTAATGCCTACACACTGGAAATCCATGACGATCCTTACCATGGACCGTTGTGAGGATCACAGCCCGTGAGGCCTTCCGTGGTCTTCATTTGGTCACAATCAACATTCACTCTGCAAGGCTTGCTTATTGGATCATCTTCACGGGCTACTTGACGATTCGTGAAAGGGACCACTGCTCGTCAAAGGCGTCATGGTCTTTACTTAACCTTTGGTCTGCAACCTCAAAATCTCCATGCCCACTGCTTCATCACCATGAGCATCTTCATGGCTCGTCAAGAGGACCAGAGCCCGTCTAGGGCTCTATGGTCTTCACTTGGACATCAAAATCCCAAATTCCAGCTTGCATTTTTTTCTTTTCTTTTCTCTTTCAAGTCCACCTGCTTTACCTATACGAACATCACCAAACACATCATATCCACATAAATACACTTGATTCTCCAATAATCCTTAGTTTTGAACATCAAATGTGCTAAGATCTCACCACACATCAATACCCTCAACTTAGAACCATTACTTGTCCTTAAGTGATGAGAAACACAATACATTTAGCAATCGAACATTCAAAACCTTTTGAAACTATGCAGCACCCATCTCAATGACAACTTGTGTCTGAAACCATCTATCTAACATGCAAGGATCAATATATGACATCCCCATTACTCGCAGTCGATTCATGTTTATGCATGTGCACTATCAGCTAACACAATTGAACTGTCAAATGCAATCACTATGTCCGCACACCAAAGAAGTCCTTTACTCATGATAATTGGGACTATGTTCTACACTCACACTCTCAAAGAACTTATAACACTTACAACAAAAGACCACATGCTTTCCTTTGGTTTTTACGCTCTATCATTCAAACAACCGAAATAAGTTCACTTTAGGACTTTATCAGCTTGTAACACAGGCTCAAGCTAGGGAAAGGGTTTTTTGTTTTATGAGTGACTAGTACCTTGGTTCCCCAAAGTTTCGTTCGCACACAACTTTTTTTGAGCGATGCCCTCTTTTTTTCATTTCAGTACAACCCAACAACCATTATTTTTTTGTTTTTTTGTTGTTGCACATTTTGTGCTTTCAAGCTAAATGAGTGTACCTTCTTTTTCACCTTTCCTTTCTTCTCGGGTTGTAATCACCCTCAACTTAGGCTTTTGACCTGAGTTGTAGCATCGTATCTTCGGAGATTCAAGGATATGATATCAAGTAGGTAAGACCACAATTTGTTTTCAGGCTCAAATCGTGTTCAAGTGGTATGCTTTTTATTCGGTTGTTTTTTTTTTTTTGGTTTTTAATGTCTTAGAAAATGGCCTAATGATCCTTTCCTATCCAGTTATTCTCAGATTTAAGCAAGACTACTCGGGAAAGTTCTAGTTTCTACTCCTAGCGTTAGGCTTCAAGCAAAACTTACACACATATGACACATGACTACATTTTCCAGTTTCTTAGTTCACCAATTTATTTTCTAGACTAGCAATGTTCAATATGCAAGTATCTAAGATATCATACAAAGAGCCTAACAATCAAATTTCAGATCAAGGTCATACACGTTATCAGTTCAGACAACACAAATGACTTAAACTTAGTTGCTGCACATCTCAACACACAAAACATCACAAAAACACTTCACAACACAAAGCACAGAGCACCCCCTCCCCAAACAAAATGACTTTGCCCTCAAAGTCAATAAAGCAAAATAGTATAGGGCTGTGAGGAGGGTTCATACCTATGGCGCATTAGGTGCCACGA
This sequence comes from Solanum commersonii, assembly GCA_029007595.1. Classification (NCBI taxonomy): domain Eukaryota; kingdom Viridiplantae; phylum Streptophyta; class Magnoliopsida; order Solanales; family Solanaceae; genus Solanum; species Solanum commersonii. The sequence continues at coordinate 761,735 of JAJTWQ010000147.1, forward strand.
GTCAGCTCGACGTCAACACCCTTATCAACTGGTGCACTCTAAAAAATGTGCACTTGGTCAGCTAGACCAGTAGCACTGGGAGGTGGTATGGCATTGCCAGAAGCTCCGACCAGCAATGCATCCCTCCTCTGTTGCTCAAGTGCTTTTTCTTCTCTTGCCTTTTTCCTTGATTCCTTGCGTGCTTTCTTGTTCCTTTTCTTTTCTTCCTTAGAAAGGTCTGATGGCCGCTCCTCATTAGACTCATCATCTTTGTGTTTCCTCTTGCCGAATTTGCTATTGGGTAGTTCACCCCAGAAGTTGTCAAGGGATTAGGTGGTAGGCGACTCACTGACCAAGTTCATCAAGGACTCTAGCACGACCGGAGTGGGCACATGTACCGGCTTCTCAGCCAGTTTAGCAACTTGAGCTCGCATCTTGGCCAACTCCATCTTGAAATTTTCAGTACTTCCTGAACCTGTAGCCTGCAACTGATCTTAGACATAGATCTCCAAGCTATCCATCTTGCCTTTTAAGATAACTAACTCCTTCCACATCTCATCTTTTACTCTCTTCTTCGTAACTAACACATCGCGCTCTATGAGCTGGGGCATTCGGAGTACAATTTGGTTGACTATGGATCTTGTTTGTCGCGGATCTGCAATCAACCTTTCAAGGAATACAGTAGGAATAGTAACAAAAGTACATGTAGCCTGTGAGGCTGAAGCTGATAGCGGTCGTGCCCCTGTATATAGCTATGACGATTCCCCTGCTCTGGCCCTCATTTCGCATGTGGAATGTCAATTGGTACATGAGGAACAACTGCTAATGATCCCACAACTCCAACTTTCGCACCAAAGCACCAAAAAGATAGTTAGTGACATCTTTGATTTTGGATGTGTAGGTGAGTGTGATTGTCTCATTCCATCTGTCCACTAGTCTATTTGGTTGGATGTTTGCTTGCCCACATAATTTCCCTATCAGATAGGGTAATAGAAGTCTGTCTCTCTCATTAAGCGCCCTGTCCCGCATTTCTGTTGCTATGATCCGATCCACATTTACTGGGTAACTAGCCATGAGGCAAGCTACCAATGATGCAAGTGGTGGATACACGGTATTATCATTACCTGTAGGCCACAATTGTGCATGGACAACAACCCACCAGGCCTTGGCTGGAAAAGACAAGGAAGCTTTAGTAATATGCACATGTGATCCTATAACCCAAGCTGCGTTCTCCCCCTCCAAAGTGATTAACCTTGAAATCCATCACACGACTCGCTCTCTAGAACTCCGATCCTCTATCTTTGTTTTTCTCGTCACAACATGATGTTTGCCCTCAAAAAGGCCAACTGAAGCTGGTGTTGTGTACTTTGTCCCATGCAATATCCTGTTGATAATATACTCAGAGATATCCATAGATGTGCCTCGAACCATAATTGAGTAAAGTGGTCCCCAGGTGCTTGCAATTTCTTTCTGTCCCCATTTAGTAGTCTCAGTCTCTGCGCCAAAGTTCATTAATGTGGCTGCATATGACACATAAAATTCTCTGGTCAGGTGGCTAGGAAATTCTCCAAGAGAGTTGGTCATCCATTCAAACTGATACAATTGAAATTGCCTGTAGATATCTGGGAAGGCTTGGATATCCATCACCACTACTCTAGTCTGAGGCATGACTGTTCTATCCTTAGAGCCACCCGACTTGTTCACAATTCCATTCTTGAAGAAATCTTCCGACCTGTTCATAGTCCACATAGAGCAGAAACAGTCAATCAGCTGTTGTCTCGCTGTTAGATCGAATTCATGGAGGTGAACATATTGGACCATTGTATCATCGGTGGTAACATCCTCATCCTCATCCTCATCCTCATCCTCTTCTTCAGCACTGGCCTCTTCATGTACTCCAGTTTCAACTCTTGTTTCTACTGCAGGAGGAAGTGTAGGTACATTTTCCTGAGAGCCACTACTTGCTTCGTCACCACTACTTGCTTCGTCACCACTATCAGACTTGCTATCAGATTCCTCACCCTTTATAGAACTACTACCTCCCTTTCAGACTGGGGAGGGGAGTCCTGAAGAATGGCCCTCGCTGTTCGTGATCTAGTAGCCTGAGGAGAGTGTTCCTCAATTGTAGTGGTAACTCGTATCTCAAAACTACTAGATTTTGCTCCATTCTCACTTTGCGTTGGTGAAGGAGGTGGTGAGGAATGTGGTGCTGCAGATTTTCTTTGTGGGCCCATGGTACCTCAGAAAAATCAAAAAAATTAATTAGTAAACAAATCAGTAAATGACACACTATCGGGTACTCAGACTTCCCTTGTGTAAGTACAACGTGACGCCTTGCCTTAAGAATGCCGTCACCCAATCTATTATTGGGAAGGGCCACAAAATTGAAATGCAAAACAGAAATAAAAGTACACAAAGAAAGATTTTTTTATATGGGAGTCTACACGAGTCGTGGTGGGTACTACGGTCCATGGAGACCATCGTGAACAAGACTGGGCATTTGGTGCAGTAGGGGACCACACTGGTTAAAGTTCACGGAGGGCTTCACGGCCCGTGGAGTGAACCACATTTTGTGATGACCCTCGCGAAAGTAGATAGTGTGTATTACATGCGCTAAGTGTGGACCACGAGTGGTTTCACGGCCCATGGTTGACATCACAGTCTGTGAATCCCATTGTGAGCTTACACTTCACACATTTCCAGTGACATTTTTCTTCCTAAATACAAACACGCAACATTTCACCCATAAGCATGCAATCTCACCATTACACGACAATATAGCTCATGTATATCAATATTCAACCATAATCATTCAAACATGACCACTTTCTACCCAATCCAAGCATTCCCATATACAAACTATCATCGATTCTCAAAGTAAGTGACTTTTATTGGTTACACTCACATAGGCATAGTCTTTTCACACCCTTTGGACTCAACTTTATCATAATATCATCATTCAACACTAATTACTCAGAACTCCATCATACCATAACATTAACAACTAGTTCCACACAATTTCAAAAAACACACATATGAAAACTACCAATTTTAACAAACCCACAACAATTAGATATCACTAATGATCATTCATCAAGAAAAATGCTCAAATTCGACTAAATCATAGCAGTTGTAACTTGTTTATTGATAATTTTAAGCTTATAACATGTTAATAGCAAACTTACTTTGAATATGATCAAAATTTTTGCCCAAAAAGAAGAAAGATAAACCTCACTTCGATTTCTTAACAATATAGCACTAGGGTTTGGAATCGTGGATGAAATGTGGAAGTTTTAGAGATGAAAACCTTTTGATGAAGTGACAGGCCGTGAAGTTGCCCGTGAAGTGCACCATGGCCCGTGGGACTGCGCATGAATGACTTCCTGCACCTAGTTCAACATTTCTTTGTTCAAGTCCTTCCTGCACACATCAACACCAGTGACTCTATGAAAACAAATAAAAATGATAAAATGTAAATTACCTATGACAATTACAATCTTGGGTTGCCTCCCAAGCAACACACAATTTATCGTCACGACGCGACGCTAGTTACTTGATTACTTAGACTTCATCAACCTTGCATTCCTCCACTATTTTCACTTCTTGTGGAACTCCCAAGTAAGCCTTGATTCGTTGACCATTGACCTTGAACCTCTCACCATTGTCATTCTCAAGATCAATAGCACTCAACTGGAATACCTGATTTACCTTAAATGGCCCAGACCATTTGGATCTCAACTTTCCAGGAAACAGACGAGGTCTGGAGTTGAAAAGCAACACCAAGTCAACAGGACTGAAGGTCCTTTTTTCAATATGCTTGTCATGATACAATTTCATTATTACCTTATACAGTGCTGACCTATCATAAGATCATAGACGAAATTCATTCATCTCATTGATCTGGTCTAGTCTCAAATTTTCTCTTTCACTACAACTAAGATTCAACTTCTTTAACGCCTAGAGTGCCTTATGCTCAAGTTCAACCAGCAAATGACATGCATTTCCAAACACCAACTGACATGGGGACATAACAATAGGTGTCTTGAAAGCTATCCGATATGCCCATAGAGCATTATCCAACTTTCTTGCCCAATCTGTTCGGTTGGTATTCATTGTCTTGGCCAAAATTGCCTTTAACTCCATACTTAGCCAGAAGTGCATTGAATACTTAGTTACAGAAATGGGAACCTCCATTGCTGATAATGGCTCTAGATGTACCAAATCGTGACAAAATGTTCTTCTTTAGGAATCCAACGACGCTTTTACCATCATTTTTAGGCAGAGCAACTGCCTCCACTCATTTGGACACATAGTCCACTATCACAAGTATGTACTTTTGCCCATAGGAGATCACAATTGGGCCCATGAAATCAACTCCCCACACATCAAACAACTCCACCTCTAGAATAGGTGTCATCAGTAGTTCATGGAAACGAGAGATGGCTCCTTGCCACTGGCATATATCACATCTCTTCATTATATACATTGCATCTTGATGAATTGTAGGCTATTAGTACCCACTCTGAAGTAGGAACCTCTTTCTTTGCTGAAATGATGGCCACCTACTGGAGAGGAGTGACAGGCCTCTAAAATATGTAGCATCTCAGCCTAGGGGATGTATCGCCTAATGTTATTATCAGCACACACCGTGTACAAATAGGTGTCATCCCAAAAATACTTACCCACATCATGTAGGAACCTCTTTCTTTTGGTTAAATGTTAGCCCCTTAGGAATCAAATCACTGATAAGAAAGTTAGCAATGTCAGCAAACTAAGGAATAAGATCAAGAGTTGCAGCTAATACCTACTCATCTGGGAATAAGTCATTGATATCTAACTCAAGTTCCTCTTTCTTTTCAACATCCAACCTAGTCAAGTGATCAGCCGCTTGGTTTTCACAACCTCTCCTATCCTTGACTTCAAAGACTCCTGAAGCAGCAACATCCATCTGATCAATCTTGACTTTGAATCTTTCTTTTCCATGAGATATATCAGAGCTGCATGATCTGTATGGACTATTACCCTAGTACCCATCAAGTATGCCTTGAATTTCTCAAAGGCATATACCACAGCCAGTAGTTCCTGAGTGACTGTGTAGTTGCGATGTGCTCCATATAGTGACTTGCTAGCATAATAGATCAGATGGAACATCCTTTATACGCTTCTGCCCCAACACAACTCCTAAAGTTGTACCACTAGCATCGCAATTTACCTTAAATTGTTCAGCCCAATCTGGGCCAATAATCACTGGGGAAGAAATCAACTTCTTCTTCAAGCATTCAAAAGCTTTTAGGCATGCCTCATCAAAGGCAAATTTCACCTCTTTCTCCATAAGCACAAGGGATGTCCAACTTTTTGTGAAGTCCTTAATGAATCACTTATAAAATTCTGCATGTCCTAAAAAGCTTTGAATACCTTTCACACAAATAGGTTGAGGCGACTTTTCAATCACCTCAATCTTAGCTTTATCTACATCTAATCCCTTTTGCGACACCTTGTGACCGAGGACTATGCCTTCCTTGACCATGAATTGGTATTTCTCCCAGTTCAGCACTAGATTGTCCTCTTCGCATCTCTGTAAAGCCCTACTAAGATTTAACAAATAGTCATCAAAAGTGTCACCTACCATAGAAAAGTCATCTATGAATACACCCAGAGTGCCCTACCATGTCCGAGAAGATAAATACCATACACCTCTGGAAAGTTGCTGGTGCATTACATAGTCCAAATGACATATGTTTGAATGAAAAAATGCCATAAAGATATGTAAAAGTAGTCTTTTCTTGATCTTCAAGAGCAATTGATATCTGGTTGTACCCAGAGTATCCATCTAAGTAGCACTACCACCCTTTTCCAACCAACCTGTCAAGCATCTGGTCCATGAATAGAATTAGTAAGTGGTCCTTCAAGATCCACTTGTTCATCTTTCTATAATCCTTGCAAACTCGCCATCCAGTGATTGGTCTATGCGAGATCAACTCGTTCTTCACATTGGCAACAACTATCATACCACCCTTTTTAGGCACAAATTGCCCTGGGCTGACCCAATGACTCTCAGAAATAGGGTGCATAACCCCAACATCCAACCACTTTATGATATTCTTTTTAACCACCTCTTGCATTGGTGGATTTAACCTCTTCTCTATGCTTAGGCTGTAGTCCTCCTCAAGTTGGATCTTATGAGTGCAGATACCCGGAGGTATCCCAATGATGTCAAAAATGGTCCATCCAATTGCCCTTTTGTATCTTATTAGCACTTTAATCACAGCTTGTACATGTTCATTATATAATTTGAAACCAAGATCACATGCATAGTATTGTTAGTACCCAAAAATACATACCTCAGGTGACTGGGTAATTGTTTCAGTTCCAACACATACGGATCCTAAATGGATAGTTTTGCTGGAGGACTTGGCCTATTTTTCAGATCCATGTCTAGTTTCTTTGGAGCATAAGAGTGTGCTCCCATGCCTTGTAAGGAATTCACTATCTCCACATAGTCATGTCGGTAGTCTGCTTCAAAGTTCATAATCACAGCGGCTAATGTTTTGATAGCAAGCCTTTCCTGAATGGCAACTCCCAACTCTTCTTCATCAAAGCCCTCTATTGCAGACACCACACTAATGTCTTGAGGCTGCTTCATAGATGTGCAAAGTTTAAACTTAACCTCCTCATTATTGAGTCTAAATTTCAGTTCTCCACTCGCAACATCAACCAAAGCTCGTCCTGTGGCCAAAAATGGTCTTCCCAAAATTATGGGAACCTCAAAGTCCACTTTGCAATCTAGAATCACAAAGTCAATCGAAAAGATGAAACTGTCCACATTTACAAGCACGTCACATAAGATGCATACGTTGCTTCAATAATCTATCTGCCATCATCAACCTCATCACTGTGGGTTTTAGAACTCCTAAGCCAAGTTTCTTGTAGATGGCTAGTGACATCAGGTTTATACTGGCCCCTAAGTCACAGGGCCTTTGCAAACTCAAATGATCCGATGGTGCACCGTATAGTGAATGCACTTGGATCATCCTTCTTTTGTACTAGAGATCTTGTGGCACAGTTTACTGCACAGTTCTGGAAATCTTTTCAGAAAGGCTTGGGTTCGAAGGTGAACTTAAGTACTGCCTTTCATCCTCAGACTGATGGGCAAGAAGAACGTACTATTCAGACTTTAGAATATATGTTGAGGGCTTGTGTGATCGATTTCAAAGGTAATTGGGATGATCACCTACCTCTCATTGAGTTTGCCTACAACAACAGTTATCATTCCAGCATCCAAATGGCTCCATACGAAGCTCTTTATGGAAGAAGATGTAGATCTCCTATTGGATGGTTTGAAGTTGGTGAAGCAGGGTTGATAGGACCAGATTTAGTTCACCAAGCTATGGAGAAAGTGAAAGTGATTCAAGAGAGGTTGAAAACGGCACAGAGTCGCCAGAAATCCTACACTGATGTTAGGAGAAGGGGGTTGGAGTTTGAAGTAGATGATTGGGTATATTTGAAAGTTTCACCCATGAAGGGGGATATGAGGTTTGGTAAGAAGGGGAAACTTAGTCCCCGACCTTTCTACTCTTTTCAAGCTTAAGTTGTGGTTTAGCTTTCCCGCTCGCATACTAGTACATTCCATGTACTAATGCGAGTTGACCTGCATCTTATTATGATGCAGACGCAGGTACCCAGGATCAGCATCCAGCACGCCGTTGATCCAGCTGAGCACTCCAGAGTCAGTGGTGAGCCTCCTTGCTTTCCGGAGGACTCGATTATTTTGCACTCTTAGCTTTGTTTTATTAGGATGTTGTGGGGTCTGCCCCAACATCCATCTCAGTATTTTAGAGGCTTCATAGATAGTCAGTCAGTTCATTTTGAGTCTCTCTTCTGTATATATATAATATTCTATTTTGAGACTTGAGTTGCCTTTTGTTTGGCCAGTTTTTTTTTATCAGTTGGTTATTTTATTACCTTTCATTGCTTTGAGTAAGCTGTTGAGTTAAGTTTCCACTGAGTTAAGAAAGCCAGGCCAAGAGTTCGCTTGAGGGCAACAATGGTCTCCGAGTGCCGGTCCCGCCCAGAGTGTAGGCTCGGGGAGTGACATTATGCCCCCCTATTTTTACTTCTTTTTGCTTCATTAATGTTAAGGCCTGGGCGTGTTGATAAGCCCCTGACCGCTTTAAGGGTCGTTCAAATAAAGATAAAAAAAATAAAAAATAACAAAAACCCTAAACACTAAACACTAAACACATAATGGTAAAACCTAAACAGTAAAACCCTAAACCCTAAACCCTAAATACTAGACCATACACAGTAAACCATAAATCCTAACCTTAAACCCTAAACACTAAACCCTAAAACATAAACTGTAATCCTACACCCTCAATCCAAACCATAAACCCTAAACCTTAAATCCTAAACCCATAAACCCTAAACCCTAAACCTAAACCCTAGACACTAAACACTAACCCTAACCACTAAACCCTAAACCTAAACATACACACAAAACCTTATATCCAAACTCTAAACCATAAACTCTAAACCCCAAACCCTAAACCATATATTATAAACCCTAAATCACAAACCCTAAACCCTCAACACTAAATCCTAAACCCTAAACCCTAAACCCCTAACCCTTAACCAAACACCGTAAACTCTAAACCCTAAACCTTAAATACTAAACCCCATACCCTACACCCTGTCACGACCCGGGAGCACCCCCTAGTCGTAACCGGCGTACTCGACCTCGAAGAGGTCTAATACAAGCCTCTTAGCATTCATTCATTGCATAGACACCAAAACCATAAGGAATTAAAAACTTTCTTCACTCACGAAGATACTTTCAATAAATAGCAAGCGGAAGACTTTCTAGACTTTATACAATATGTCTCAAAACCATCTAATACCTGAATATAACATTGGGACTAAGCCCACTCAAAACTTAAGCAAATACTAGAGACATATAAAAGAACATGTTGGTTATTGCCCTCGAATCTATGAGGACTCACCAAGTCTTCATCTTCAACTCTTAAAACCTATCAAGTAGTCATGACATATCACCATCTCCAAATCCCTACACTTTAGTCAAAAGCAAAAAGAAAGGGGTTAGCACAATTAAGTACTAAGTATGGAGACCATGCAAGAAAATATGCACAACGGACATTTACAAGAAAGGTATGCTTTCATGTCCTTTGATAAAACCTTTCCTTTGCAAGTATAAGAGACATAATACAAGTCAACATTAACATATTAGACCATAGCCAACCATACATATACTTAATATAAATCCATATACAACTCATGCTTAACTTTAGAAGGACACATGTCATTTCATTACCATAGGACCTCTACCTAATATAACCTTAAGACACACTTGAGTGAGACAAGAAGTGACCGCCCACACAATCCTCTTCAAGCACACTTAAGTGTTCCCCAAGATTACCTTAGATAAGGACTTTATAGGCAAAGTGCATAATCATACCCGATAGATAGCATATTAATGAGAGGATATGTATAATGATGCTTACATAAAATAAATCATATTTAGTGGGGCATAGTACATGTGTGGTGAGTGACCATCAATATAGTATTTCCAAGGCCTACCACCCCCCCTTGAGAGGCGAATGAGGTACAAACCCCTCAATGTGGTTACCCGGGCCTACCACCCCCGAGCTAGGGACCAAGGTACAAACCCCTCGATATGGTTATACGGGCCTACTACCCCCGTACTAGGCAACCAAGGTACCAACCCCTCGATATGGTTATACGGGCCTACTACCCCCGTACTAGGCAACCAAGGTACCAACCCTCGATACGGTTATACGGGCCTACTACCCCCGTACTAGGCAACCAAGGTACCAACCCCTTGATACGGTTATACGGGCCTACTACCCCGTACTAGGCTTGGTCGACTCACAACACTTATATAGAGAAAATCATATACATGTGTCCATTTCATCATCATTTCAATAATTATATAGCTATTCGATTCATAGGACGTACATTGGACCTTCCATTTCCTAAGGATTCTATAAATGGGCATTTTATCAAACACATGATGGGCTATTGTTCATGTAAATGAAATCATGTACTTCAAGAGTACTAAGTCCAACCAATTTCGAAATACATATAAATCAGCCCACCAACAACATACATATATATATCAACCTTCATAATTTGATCATGGAAGCATGAAAACCATAAACATCACATAATAATTCCATTTCATGATAATATGCAAAATAGACCATAATAGGATCATCACAAGATCACATAAACTCATTCACATCATACCTTCACATATAGCTTCATATAGGACTTTACATCTAGCCTCATATGTGTATAATAATACAACAATATAATAACATTCACCTAATGCCCTTCATGGCCTCAATTCACAACAATACAACAAATAACCACCTCCACAAAGGTGGATCAAGCCAATTAATAACAATATTATTAATACTAAGAGATCAAGCCATCTCACCATCCTTTTCAAAGGCCATAAGCCACAATACTCAATTCCATGCCAATTATACAATATTTATCAAGTTTGATCAACTTACCCTCTTTCCATGGCTATCTTCATCATCCTCATCTTCCAACAATTTAACAATACAATAACAATGATAATAACAACAATCAACTATACAAGCTAAGCTAAACAATATCCAATAACCAACATAAAGTCTAAATCCCAATTTATGACCATTTAAGGCTACTACCTCACATTATACCATTCAATAACAATTTCTAGCAACTCAACATAGCTAAGATCATATAAGAACAACCCACATCAACCACTCAATAATCCTACATCAATTACTCAAAATCATTAAACTCACTTTAGGCTAAATTTAAAGAATTTGAGAAGACATGGGTTCACAAATATTTCTTTCTTAAAACCATAAATAATCATTAATAACCACATGAAACATCATTTGAAATTATTTAATGCAAGAACCCATGCTTAGAATTCGAAATAGGATTTTTGTGTATTTGAAAACCTTGAAAACCTTTTGATTGGGCTCCTTGAAAGAAAGAATAATCAAGGATAAAGGATCCCCATACCTTAATCTTCAAGAACCAAACGAAATTGGTGAAGAAATCAATAGCCACCATCCACCCTAGCTCCATCTTTCACCTTGAGCTTCCTTGGGGTTTTGAGAGAGTTTTTGAGAGAGGGAAATGTTTTTGGGATGGGAATGAACTAATGGTATCTAGGAATTAATATAAGTCCTTTGGAAAAAAAGGTCCAACACTTAGAAAAATCGGGCGGGTGAACAGTGATTTCCGTCTCTGGAAATTGCCATTTCCTACCGGACAGATTTTACGAAAATGGACATAACTTCTTCGTCCGAACTCCGAATGAGGTGAAACGAAGTGCGTTAGGTAGCTAACTCAAAGGGCTTTCCATGGATATGTTATGGGCCACCAAATTATTTGTGTGCTAGGAGATATGACCCTCCAAAGTAGACCCTCGAAAAAGGCTTCACTTGGAAATTTCGGATTTTGATACGGTTGCTCTAAAATTTGGGTTAGACCCATTTCCCACTCAATTTGACCCCCTAAACAAGAATATGAAGTCGGATTTCCGAAAAACGAAACGGATCTTTTTATATATACTAAACAAGTTTCCGAAGCACATTTTAAGAACTTTTTGGGTCAAATTCATTTATAATCATTTCATTAAGTTCTCGACTCCAAACTCACATGTGAGGCTCTAGTTTCACTAGTTTCGTTTTTTAGGGTCGTTACATTATCCCCCACTTAGGAACATTCGTCCTCGAATGTTAAAGAAACATACATGAGAGACACAAACATGGCAAATTCAGCCCACATAGGGATGCAACAATGCACTTACACCTCATTTCAAAAACCTCAACATAATTGTAAAACCACAATGAACCAATTGTCAACTTAAACATGAATGTATGCAATGACATTATCATATTTAGTGATGTTCAAGGATAAACTACCTTCTCCTAATCATAACACACCAACATCAACATTTCTCATGTTCATAGGAGGAACTACCTTCTCCTAGTCATTACATAGTCCATACATCATTAAGCACATATGCAAGTTTCCATGTTCAATAGCACTCTTTCAAGGAGGAACTTCTCAACTCCTTACTAAGACATGCTCATACCTTATTTTCATGAAGTACAATTGATCACTTATAACCAATGCACTACAACATGAGGGAAACAACTCATACAACTCATCTTTCTTCAAAAACACAAGTTTTTATGGAAATGCGCAAACCTCATTAATTCACATAAACATGGGAGGGACTACTCCTCTACTCTTTAGGAAAGTTTCCACCACATAAGGAGCTAACATTCCATTTCATAAGAACACATTCAAGCATGTTCATTTAATTCACATCATCAAGTCAAGTATGCCATATTACACACAATGCACAACTTAGGAGAAAAAAATCTCCATTTAAAACACACATCATACTACATGAGAGAATAGGACTACTTCTACGAACTCAATATGCATGCAACTTAGACATATTCCGTTTCATTGGAGGAATTTCCTCCTCCAACTCAAATCATGCTTATCATATGATCTTCGACCAATTATGCAATTAGTTCTTAAAAGCACATTTAAACCATTCACCTCATGAATGACATAGGTTACTTACTCTAATTGCCTATCAACATGAGGGGCATGAAACATGAAAACTCATTTTCTCATTTAACAAGAATTCATTTAAAAAACATGCATGACATAAGGAGACCATGGAAAAACTCCTTTTCACATAAGACTCCAAAACATGAACCAAGCTTCTAGGAACTCTTTGTTTTAGGCTTGAGTAAGCACATATAGAAGTAGGTAAGGATATCAACACTTCTCTACAACTTCACTACTCATCGTACCATCCCCCACTTAAGGGTAAACCCAACTAAGGTCAACCTTAACATCTCATAAAAATCTCAATGAAAATACCATCAATCTTACCAAAACCATTCTTACCCAACTCTTTAATTCACTAAACCTCTTGTAATGAAAACATCCTTCAAGCCTAACTCATAAACATCAACCACACTTGAAGACCATATCATCTAACCACATATTTCCCCACTTAGGAGAAACTCTTACTAGTTCTTTCAAATTCACCTCCTTCCATCCTAAGGTCGGATCAAAACAATACTAGGTTTTTATACTCAGTACACCTAGCATTTCTAAATCACCACACATTTCACAAATTCCTTCAACACATCACAAAACTTCCTCATGACTAAGCCGGATACTACCAACAACACACATAACCAAAGGAATCCCATTTATACTAAAGTCATCACCACAATCTTTCACCTCACACCTACTAAGTCACCAAGTCAAAGTTGGCATCACAACCAACATTCTCTCTCCCTCAACCCTTGCAACATTAAACTTCCTCAAAGGTTACACTCAAATGACCATCACCTACGGAACAAGGAAAGACATTATAGAGAGAAACTCCACGGCACGACTAAAAGAATGTAGAAGTGAAACTTTCTTAGCACCCAATAGCCTCCTATTCATAATGTGGCGCTTCACATTATGAACAAGACTCTACTAGATGTGGTTTTGAGACAACCTAAGACCATCCCGGAAACTTATGCTCTGATACCAAGTTTGTCACGACCCGGGAGCACCCCCTAGTCGTAACCGGCGTACTCGACCTCGAAGAGGTCTAATACAAGCCTCTTAGCATTCATTCATTGCATAGACACCAAAACCATAAGGAATTAATAACTTTCTTCACTCACGAAGATACTTTCAATAAATAGCAAGCGGAAGACTTTCTAGACTTTATACAATATGTCTCAAAACCATCTAATACTGAATATAACATTGGGACTAAGCCCACTCAAAACTTAAGCAAATACTAGAGAGACATAAAAAGAACATGTTGGTTATTGCCCTCGAATCTATGAGGACTCACCAAGTCTTCATCTTCAACTCTTAAAAACCTATCAAGTAGTCATGACATATCACCATCTCCAAATCCCTACACTTTAGTCAAAAAGCAAAAGAAAGGGGTTAGCACAATTAAGTACTAAGTATGGAGACCATGCAAGAAAATATGCACAACGGACATTTACAAGAAAGGTATGCTTTCATGTCCTTTGATAAAACCTTTCCTTTGCAAGTATAAGAGACATAATACAAGTCAACATTAACATATTAGACCATAGCCAACCATACATATACTTAATATAAATCCATATACAACTCATGCTTAACTTTAGAAGGACACATGTCATTTCATTACCATAGGACCTCTACCTAATATAACCTTAAGACACACTTGAGTGAGACAAGAAGTGACCCCCCACACAATCCTCTTCAAGCACACTTAAGTGTTCCCCAAGATTACCTTAGATAAGGACTTTATAGGCAAAGTGCATAATCATACCCGATAGATAGCATATTAATGAGAGGATATGTATAATGATGCTTACATAAAATAAATCATATTTAGTGGGGCATAGTACATGTGTGGTGAGTGACCATCAATATAGTATTTCCAAGGCCTACCACCCCTTGGAGAGGCGAATGAGGTACAAACCCCTCAATGTGGTTACCCGGGCCTACCACCCCCGAGCTAGGGACCAAGGTACAAACCCTCGATATGGTTATACGGGCCTACTACCCCCCGTACTAGGCAACCAAGGTACCAACCCCTCGATATGGTTATACGGGCCTACTACCCCCGTACTAGGCAACCAAGGTACCAACCCTCGATACGGTTATACGGGCCTACTACCCCCGTACTAGGCAACCAAGGTACCAACCCTCGATACGGTTATACGGGCCTACTACCCCCGTACTAGGCTTGGTCGACTCACAACACTTATATAGAGAAAATCATATACATGTGTCCATTTCATCATCATTTCAATAATTATATAGCTATTCGATTCATAGGACGTACATTGGACCTTCCATTTCCTAAGGATTCTATAAATGGGCATTTTATCAAACACATGATGGGCTATTGTTCATGTAAATGAAATCATGTACTTCAAGAGTACTAAGTCCAACCAATTTCGAAATACATATAAATCAGCCCACCAACAACATACATATATATATCAACCTTCATAATTTGATCATGGAAGCATGAAAACCATAAACATCACATAATAATTCCATTTCATGATAATATGCAAAATAGACCATAATAGGATCATCACAAGATCACATAAACTCATTCACATCATACCTTCACATATAGCTTCATATAGGACTTTACATCTAGCCTCATATGTGTATAATAATACAACAATATAATAACATTCACCTAATGCCCTTCATGGCCTCAATTCACAACAATACAACAAATAACCACCTCCACCAAAAAGGTGGATCAAGCCAATTAATAACAATATTATTAATACTAAGAGATCAAGCCATCTCACCATCCTTTTCAAAGGCCATAAGCCACAATACTCAATTCCATGCCAATTATACAATATTTATCAAGTTTGATCAACTTACCCTCTTTCCATGGCTATCTTCATCATCCTCATCTTCCAACAATTTAACAATACAATAACAATGATAATAACAACAATCAACTATACAAGCTAAGCTAAACAATATCCAATAACCAACATAAAGTCTAAATCCCAATTTATGACCATTTAAGGCTACTACCTCACATTATACCATTCAATAACAATTTCTAGCAACTCAACATAGCTAAGATCATATAAGAACAACCCACATCAACCACTCAATAATCCTACATCAATTACTCAAAATCATTAAACTCACTTTAGGCTAAATTTAAAGAATTTGAGAAGACATGGGTTCACAAATATTTCTTTCTTAAAACCATAAATAATCATTAATAACCACATGAAACATCATTTGAAATTATTTAATGCAAGAACCCATGCTTAGAATTCGAAATAGGATTTTTGTGTATTTGAAAAACCTTGAAAACCTTTTGATTGGGCTCCTTGAAAGAAAGAATAATCAAGGATAAAGGATCCCCATACCTTAATCTTCAAGAACCAAACGAAATTGGTGAAGAAATCAATAGCCACCATCCACCCTAGCTCCATCTTTCACCTTGAGCTTCCTTGGGGTTTTGAGAGAGTTTTTGAGAGAGGGAAATGTTTTGGGATGGGAATGAACTAATGGTATCTAGGAATTAATATAAGTCCTTTGGAAAAAAAAAGGTCCAACACTTAGAAAAAATCAGGCGGGTGAACAGTGATTTCCGTCTCTGGAAATTGCCATTTCCTACCGGACAGATTTTACGAAAATGGACATAACTTCTTCGTCCGAACTCCGAATGAGGTGAAACGAAGTGCGTTAGGTAGCTAACTCAAAGGGCTTTCCATGGATATGTTATGGGCCACCAAATTATTTGTGTGCCAGGAGATATGACCCTCCAAAGTAGACCCTCGAAAAAGGCTTCACTTGGAAATTTCGGATTTTGATACGGTTGCTCTAAAATTTGGGTTAGACCCATTTCCCACTCAATTTGACCCCCTAAACAAGAATATGAAGTCGGATTTCCGAAAAACGAAACGGATCTTTTTATATATACTAAACAAGTTTCCGAAGCACATTTTAAGAACTTTTTGGGTCAAATTCATTTATAATCATTTCATTAAGTTCTCGACTCCAAACTCACATGTGAGGCTCTAGTTTCACTAGTTTCGTTTTTTAGGGTCGTTACACACCCTAAACCCTAAACACCAAACAATAATCCCTAAACTACAAACCCTAAATCCAAAACCCAATATCCTAAACCCTAAACCCTAAACCAAATATATAAACTATAAACCCTAAACCAGAAACCCTAAACCCTAACCCTAAATCCTAAACCCTAAATCCAAAACCCAATATCCTAAACCCTAAACCCTAAACCAAATATATAAACTATAAACCCTAAACCAGAAACCCTAAACCCTAACCCTAAATCCTAAACCCTAACCCTAGACCTTAAACCCTAAATCCTAAACTCTAAACATTAAACCCTAAACCCAAAACCCTAAACCCTAAATCATAAAACCTGAACACCGAACCCTAAACCCTACACCCTAAACCCTAACCCATAAACCCTACACTCTAAACCCTACACCCTAAAACTAAACCCTAAATTCTAAACCCTCAACACTAAACCCTAAACCTTAAACCCCTAACCATAAACCCTAAACTCTAAACCCTAAACCCTAATCCCTAATCCCTAAACCCTAAACCCTAAACCCTAAACCCTAAACCATAAACCTTAAACGTATATCATCAACCCTAAACCCTAAACCCTAAACCCTAAACCATAAAGCATAAACCCTAAATCTTAAACCCTAAACTCTAAAGCCTAAACCCTAAAACATAACCCTAAAGAAAAACCTTAAACCTTAAATCCAAACTCTAATCCCTAAAACCTAAACCCTAAACCTTCTACCATAAACCTTATACCCTAAACCCTAAACCCTAAACCTAAACCATAAACCATAAAACCTAAACCCAAAATTATAAAACCAAACCCTAAATCTTAAACACAACCCTAAACCCTAAACAATAAATCCTAAACTCTAAATATTAAACCCTAAACCCTTAACGTAATCCTAAACCCTAAACTCTAAATCCAAATACAAAACTCTAAATCCTAAACCCTAAATGTTAAACCCTAAACCCTAAACATAAACCTAAACCATAAACCCTAAGTCCAAACTCTAAACCCTAAACCATAAGCAATGATCCATAATCTGTAATCCCTAAATCCTGAACCCTAAACCCTAAATTGTAAACCCTACACCCTTTGCCCTAAATCGTAAACCCTAAACACTAGATTGTAAACCCTAACCCTAAACCCTAAACCCTAAACCCTAAACCCTAAACCCTAAACACTATGCCTAAACCCAAAACCCTAAACCCTCAACACTAACCCTAAACCTAGATACTAAACCCAAACTCTAAACCCTAAACCCTTAACCATAAACTCTAAACCTTATACTATAAACCCTAAACCCTAAACCCTAAACCCTAAACCCTAAATCCTAAACCCTAAACCAAACCCTAAGTCCTAAACCCTACACCCTAATCCCTTAACCCTTAACCCTTAACCCTTAAGCATAAATCGTAAACTCTAAATCCTAAACCCTATACCCTACACCCTAAACCCTAAATACTTAACCATAATCCCTAAACTCTAAACCCTAATCCCTAAACCCTATAGCCCTAAACCCTAAACCCTAAACTAAAACCATAAACTATAAACCCTAAGCCCTAAATCCTAAACCCTAATCCTAAATCCTAAACCCTAACCCTAAACCTTAAACCCTAATTCCTAAAGTCTAAACATTACACCCTAAACCCTAAACCTAAACCCTAAACCCTAAACCCTAAATCCAAACCCAAAACCCTAAACCCTAAACCCCATCGCTTCCCCATTTCCCAATTTTTTTGTCTCTCTAATCTCGCTCTCTATGCTGAACGCTCTCAATTTTCAGCCTAATGGCTAGTGGAGCTACTGGAATGGCGCGTGAGCTGCCGGTGGGCTTTTCTAAGCCTCCAAACCAGTCCATCAAGGGCGCATGGATCATAGCAACAAAACCCACCACGAATAGCCCTCTAATTCATCCTACAACTCTGTGAATTTGCGTAAGAATGAAGCGATGAACATCATAAATTTGGAGAGGGAACTAGATGGGAGTCAAAAAATTATTTTCGTAGATCGCAATAGGTTGACTTATGGAAATTTGTTTAGTGGGGATGATTCTCCTAATCAAGTGCTACACCATAATAAAAATTCAAGTAATTCTCTCTTGCCAATCGAGAGATCTGATGAGGTGATTTCTGGGCAAATTGTTGCTGCATCGCCCGAGATGCACCTCCAAATTTGTGCACCTTCCCAGCAATTTTGTGATGATTTGAACATTGGGGATTACACTCCTAATGAGGAGGTACATCTTAATACAATTTCAAGCAATTTGGACGGTTAAATCGCCGGCGACCAAACTTCTGGTGGTACGACAATGGCAGATGAGAGAAATGGTGATGGCGCAACTAAAACAAATTATTTCACTGATAATGAGCTTTATCTGACTGACATATCCATTAATTTAACTAAGGAACAAGCCCATGAAACAACTCTGGTAAGTTTGGTTGAAATTCAAGCTCAATACACGGTCAACCAGCAACCAGAATTTGCAGAACCACCAGGTAGGGTGGTAACCAATCAACAAGGGACCTTCTCTAATAATCATGAGGATTCAAATGGTCACAAGCAAGTTTAACACACAGAGGAAGATCAGGGCATTGAAATGCAATACAAGGAACAAGATCAAAGGCCAAAATGTCCAAATGATTATCAAGTCAATGCTGATCATTCAACGATGAAGGTGGCGGATGTGGAGAGTTCCTCTCAATTCTCATTCGGAATTAAACCAACTGAAACAACTCCAAGAAATGAAGGAAAACAAAAGACAGGTAAGGATATTAACTCTATTATTGATACTAATATCAATCATGTGCAGGTGCAGCAGGTCATGAATACCAGAATGCATGTCCAAGAGCCTAATGTTGAGGGCAATCAATCAGGTAAGTCGACTAACTCTACTCCTAGCCACAATGTTGTGAATTTGAGTAGTAGTAATGCCCCAATGCAAATAAATGCAAAGGGGTAAAAGGTAGGTAATGTAACTGCACAGGAACAGGACAGGAGGGACAATAACCTCAACCAACAGGACACTCAGAATCAGCACAATGGGACGAACAAAATGAATCAAAATCAACAGGTGCTACACGTTAGAAATTTTGAACCCAATAGCTATCATAATGCCTTCACCAAAATATCTAGTAACTTTGAGAAACATACCCCATCTAGTCAAAATAGCCAGCAAATCAGTTCCCTTAATAATCCAAATGGTGAGACCAAGCCTAATGAAGTTCAAACCACCAAATAGGATCAGAGTACAGAAACTGCACCCTATACAGTGGTTCAAACTATGGCTGCATGATTAAGACAAAGTCATGCAAAAAATGCATCTCCCATCGAGCTGGTGCCTCCCAGATATACCACCAAGCAAGGATTACATGTTGTCATATATAATATGGATGATTTCATGACTACGCTGGCTGTAGACTGCAAGTATACTTTGATAGGCAAGTTCAGTACCACCATGCCAAAAGTGGAGCTTATAAGAAAGAGTTTCATTATGCAAACACAACTGAACGGGGGGGGGGGGGGGGTCAATATAGCCCATTATAATGCAAGACATGTGTTTATTGATTTGAAAAATGAACTTGATTATAACACTGTATGGACACAACAAAGAATGACCATAGAAGGCAAGCTTATGAGAATTTAGACCTGGACTCCTAACTTTAGACCTGAAGAAGAAACCCATATTGTTCCTATATGGGTCTGACTGCCAGGTCTTCCATGGCATTGTTTCAAGAAAAAGTTTATTACACCATTATTATCCTCTATTGGTAAAGTCCAAGATCTAGACACAACCTCCACTAAAAGAACAAGAGCAAGCATGGCCAAGGTAAAAGTCCAAGTGGACCTAACCAAGGCAAGACCTAGACATGTTTGGATTGGGTTGGATGATGATGACCTCACTATAGGGAGATGGCAACCAATTGAACATGAAAATATTTCCCTTACTGTGACTACTGTAGACATCAGGGACACCTGATAGAGGAGTGCAACTTTAAAATAAGGGATGAGGAATTCAAGAAAGGAAAGAGTTGGAAACCGAGAACAAAGGAAAAAATAAAGGTGAGCAGGTGCAACAGGGAAAGGATAACAAACAATCCAAGAATAAGGAACAAGAAGAGAACCAAAATCAAAACAACAAGGGAGGGAACAACCAAAAACAACCTGAACAACAAAAGGAACAACAATGGCAAGTACAAAAAAGGAGAAACAACAAGCAGCAAGATGACAAAGTACATAAAGTAGCTTGGAGACCAACCTCACTACAAAACAGAATGACAAATGAGCATCAACAATATATACAACATCAAACAGGTACATCTAACAAATCTAATCATAATGTTTTTAATAATCTAAACATGTAGGAGACACAAAATGAAGAAAAGGAACAAGCTGCCAACACCAGGGGGCCATTAACACAGAAAACACAACATAGACAGAAACCAGACCACAATAAAAAAACACAGGGCATACAAAAGGGAAGCAAGGACAATAACAAGAGCACAATTATTGACACAATGCTCCCAATCCCCACAAACCTCAATATTTCAGTTGTTAATTACAATGTTGAAGTTGAACGAGGGATGAATGGGGGAAGTCAGGAGAAACATAATAACTTGCAGGAAAGGGTGTCCAAAGGGGGGAATTTGACTCATGTTTTGCATGAGGGTATACACACTAACCATAGAGCTTATCCTACCACTAAAATTCAGCAACGCAATCCAAGAGTGCAACAAATACAACAACAAAAGCAATTAGGGCTACAAAAACAAGTAATTACAGAAAATAATAGGGAAAAACAACAAGGTGAAGAAAGAACAGTTAATCATCAGAACAAGGGAGCAATGCCAAAAGATATGGGAAATATAGCAAGTACTAGTAATCAAGGAACTACTCCAAAGAGCAAAAACAAACCCAATAAGAAAAAGAGAGAAGCAGCAAAAAAGAAACAGAACAAGCAGCAAGAGAGAGACCAACCAGGGGAGCAGAAGAATGATGAAGTATGCAAAAAGTTTATTCTAGTGGATGATTAGCAGGGAATGGATATCACTCCCCTCCAGACTTAGTATATCACTCCTTCTCCTAATGTGCCTCCTGTTAAATGGCATAATACCTGTCAAACTAATATTGTTCAAGTTATAGATGAATATGCTGTGGATAATTCTGAGGATGAAGTAGATGTGGATAACCAGTCTTTACAAGATCCGAAAGATAATGATGAGACTTGTGAAATATTGATCTAAGCATTTAGTCCTCACAAAGATTAAAGCATAGAGGATGAAATTCAACAAGTGACTGACAAACATGGATTATCTCCAAGGGGTTTTCATCTTGACAAATTCCACTTCAAAAATTAGGATATTAACACTGTCACTGCAGGCAAACCAAATACCAGGCTCTTTACTTCCAAATGCTCCCAATGATCAGTACACTTATATGGAATGTAAGGGGGATAAACACCTAGTGTCTTATGGAAAGACTTAAAATGCTGTCATATCTCTATAATGGCTATCCAAGAACCTTTCTTAAATAGCATGCATGTTCAGACCTTGAAGCAGCAACTTGCTATGGACAATGCTATTAGCAACTGCAATGGAAAAATCTGGCTGTTGACTACCATGTAATAGAGGAGGATGAGCAGCATATCACCTGTGAAATTATTCATAATGAGCTACACAACAAGTTCACTATTACCTTTGTCTATGCCAAGTGTAAGGACCATGTTAGAAGACCTCTTTGGGATAGAATATTGTATTATGCTACAGCTAAGACCAATTCCCCTTGGTGTGCCGTGGGTGACTATAATGTTATTACTTCCATTGATGAAAAACTGGGAGGGGTGTCCTACAATATGAAGAAAAGTTTGGAATTCATTGATGTGATTGAAGCTTGTGGCCTTATGGACCTTGGTTTCAGTGGTCAAAAATTTACATGGTCCAACAACAGGGGTATACACAACAGAGTGTGGAAGAGACTAGACAGGGCTATGGTAAATGATTCTTGATTGTAAAATATGCCTCAAACAACCATCATTCATTTCCCCTCTATAGGTTCTAACCACTTCCCCCTTTTGATGGAAATGAATGCTCGAAGTGATGATCATATTAAATAATTTAAGTTTCTCAACTGCTGGACTGACCAACCTAATTTCCTAGACATTGTTCAAGCCTACTGGGACAGGGAACTGGAGGGTAACAGCATGTAGAGATTCCACCAGAAGCTCAAAAGACTTGCATGTACTCTCAGTACTTGGTCTAAGGGAGAATTTGGGGACATTTTTATAAAAGTTAAGGAGTAAGAAGAGAGGGTTAAAGCTACTGAAAAACTCTTTATACAAACCAACACAAAGGAGAATAGAACTGCCCTTCATGAGCTCAATGTTGACTACATTAGATTCTTGAAATTGGAAGAGTCCAGCCTGAATCAAAAAACTTAGCTCCAATGGTTCAAAGAGGGTGACAGCAACACAAAGTATTTTCATTCATTAATAAGAGGGAGAAGGAGGAAATTATTTATACACAAAATTTTAAAAGAGGATGGGGAATTGATACAAGGAGATGAGAATATTGCAGAGGAAGCTTGTGATCACTTTCAACAAATTTTCACAGGGGAGGACAATTTCATTAATGACGGGCCCCTTGAATGTATTCCCAGAATACTTAATCAAGAACACAATGACATGCTAATTGCCAGGCCTACTATGGCGGAATTAAAAGAAGTGGTGTTTTCTATGAACCCCAGTTCTGCAGTAGGTCCAGATGGTATGAATGGATGTTTCTTTCAGAAGTGCTGGTAGATTATCATGTATGACTTATTAGAAGTCATCCTGGCTTTCTTCAGTGGGAAAATTATTCCCAAATATTTTTCCCATTCTTGTATTGTATTCCTGCCCAAAGTAAACAATCCAAATAAGCTCTCTGAATTTATGCCCATCAGTCTAAGTAACTTCACCAACAAAATCATTTCTAAACTTCTGAGCTTGAGATTAGGTCCAACCTTACCCAACCTAATTTCTCTTAATCAATCAGGTTTTGTCAAAGGTAGAAGCATTTCAAAAAATACATGCTAGCTCAAGAGATTATTCATCAGATTAAGAAGCCTAATGTTGGAAGAAATGTGGTCATCAAATTAGACATGGAAAAGGCCTATGATAGGGTTTCTTGGTCTTATACATGTTTGGTTTTAAGGAAAATGGGCATTGATGAGATTTTGATTGACATGATGTGGTGGATTATTGCAAACAATTAGTACTCAATTATTGTTAATGGAAAAAGGTATGGTTTCTTTCAATCTACTAGAGGTTTGAAGAAAGGTGACCCCCTATCACCTTCCCTATTTATTTTAGGGGTTGAGGTCCTTTCTAGATCATTGAACAGAGCTCATAGTAATCCTAGATATCATGGCTTCTTTATGGAGATGAGAGGTCCTTAAGTTAACCACCTTAGCTTTGCAGATGATATTATCATTTTTACTTCTAGAAGGAAAAAAATCTCTTGAGCTAATTATGTAGATTCTAAGACTTATGAGGAAACTTCTGGATAGTTGGTGAACAAAGACAAAAGCCATTTTTTGGTCCATTCTAATGCCTTCAACATCACTAAGGACATGATTAAGAGGATTACTGTTTTCAAGCAGAAGGAAGGTCCTATTACATACCTTGGATTTCCCCTTTACATTGGTAGGCCAAGAATCATTTATTTTTCTGATCTTATCAATAAAGTGGTCAACAGAATTACAGGTTGGAAGGCAAAAATCTTAAGCTATGGAGGCAGAAATATCTTTGTCAAGCATGTGTTACACTCTCTTCCCATTCACTTAGTGTCTGTTATATCTCCTACCTCTACTATTATCAAATAGATTCAGAGCATTATGGCTAATTTTTTCGGGGGCTAGAAAAATGAAAGGAAAAAATATCATTGATCCTTATGGAAGAATTTGAGTTTTCCATATGAGGAAGGTGGTATTGGTTCGAAATCTTAAAGTTGTGTGCATGGCCTTTCAAATCCACTCTTTGGGGTGATTTTTTGAGAGCTAAATATTGTCAGAGATCCAATCCAATCAGTAAGAAATGGGACACTGGTGAGTCCTTAATCTGGAAACACTTAATGCATAACAAATTGAGGATTGAGGAAGATATACGTTGGAAAATCAATTCTGGTACTTTTTCCTTCTAGTGGGAAAACTGGCTAGGAGTTGGACCCCTAGCTAATTTCTCCAGTGAAAGCAACAGGTTCAACAACAGCACTGTGGCTGACTCTCTGATCAAGGGTCAATGGAATGTGGAAGGGTGATACAGTAAGCCCCTCACAACATAGTAGCTAGTATCCTAGAGACTCACTTCAGTTCCAGCAAGAAACTCCTGATTAAGCAGTGTGGAAGCTTACTACAGATGGAAATTTCAGTTGTTCTTCTGCCTGGAATGAGCTTAGGGAGAAAAGGAACAAGAATCAGTTTTATACCTTTATTTGGCATAAAAGCATCCCTTTTAAATGTTCTTTTTCAATGTGGAGAACTCTAAAGGGTAAGCTACCTATGAATGAGAAAATTACTAGCTTTGGTAATGAACCGGTAGCCTGTTATTGTTGTGACAGACCAGGGTGGGACACTATTGCTCACACCTTCAACACAGGCCATTTTGCAACACATGTATGGAGGTATTTTGCTGTGCATGCTGGCATCAAGACTGACCACACTACTCGTACTCACCTGATCATGAGATGGTGCTCGACCAAGTACAACAATGAAGCTCACAAGTTAATTCTTCAAGCTACGCCTATATTCATTTGTTGGAACATATGGAAAAATAGTTGTGCTAGGAAATATGGAGGAAAACAATCCAATGCATCTAGAGTAAAATATGCAGTCTACAAAGACAACTACAAGGTTATGACTAATACTTTCCCCTACATTAAATGGTCTTCGAACTAGACATATTTGATCAAACATGCAGGGAATTGTTGGTAAAGACCTCCTGAACAATGGGTGAAATTAAACACAGATGGTAGTGCTTTAAGTAACCCTAGAAGAATAGGTGCAGGAGGTATTATCAGAGAACACAATGGTGAAATGGTCTTAGCTTTCGCTACCCCACTAAGAGAAGGAACTAACAACCAAGCTGAAATAGGAGCAACTATATTTGGCATGACCTGGGTACTTTAGCTGGGTTATAGGAATGTCGCTTAGAAGTGGAATTGCAGCTATTGGTGGACTGGATAATGCTCAAAGCTAAACCTCCATGGAGTGTTAACACACAGGTACAACAGCTCCAAGAGCTGATCAGGCAAACCCACAATTTTACATGTAAACATACCTTCATAGAAGCCAATTTTGTTGTTGATTCCTTATCAAAACAGTCACAAAATCACAAGTCCTCAAATATATAACAACAATCAACAATTACCAAGGGAAGCAAGATCTTACTATCAAC
Source organism: Solanum commersonii (assembly GCA_029007595.1). Taxonomy (NCBI): domain Eukaryota; kingdom Viridiplantae; phylum Streptophyta; class Magnoliopsida; order Solanales; family Solanaceae; genus Solanum; species Solanum commersonii. The sequence goes on from JAJTWQ010000147.1 coordinate 787,819, forward strand.
TAGACATGATTAAGATGGCAAGTTTAAGGAAGAAAATCAAGAGGATCAAAGAACCCCTTTGAGTTGGGGTTTATCCTTTTCAACCTAGCTATGGTTTAAAATCATTGCGTTTTTTAATAGGTATAGGTTTTTTATCCTTTTCTTTTTTGCTATTGTAAAGGGACAGTCTCCCTTATTTATGTTTCCTGGATTCATAGTATCGAGAGGAGTCCTCACTTTTAGGTACTTAGTCTATAGGTTTCCTTTTTAGTATGGAAATAAATTGACTATCCTTAGTAGGAAGGTTGGTTGATGACCCACCATAGGATCAGAGGTTAGGTTTACGCCCTCCTTCTTGTACTTATTTTGTTTTATTTATGATAAGGCCTGTGAGTGTTGCTAAGCCCCTGACCCCCCAAGGGTCGTTAAAATGAAAAAAAAAAACAAAAAAAACCCTAAACCCTAAAACCTAAACCCTAAACTCTACACACTAAACCCTAAACCTTATACACTAAATCCTAAAATCCAAATCCTAAACACTAATCCATAAACCCTAAGCCCTAACCCCTACCCTAAACCATAAATACTAATACTATAACTTGAAAACGTAAACCCTAAAACATAAACCATAAACTCTACCCCTAAACCCTAAACCCCAATACTATAACCCAAAACCCTAAATCTTAAACCCTAAACCCTAAACCCTAAGCCCTAAACTCTATACCCCTAACCCTCAACCATAAACCCTAAACCATCAACCATAAACACTAAACCCAAATGATAAAAACCCAAAACCCTAAACTATAAATCCTAAATACTCAACCTAAATCCTAAATAGTAAATCCTAAACCCTAAACCCTAAACATTAAACCCTAAATCCTAAACTCTAAACCCAAAACCTTAGACCCTTAAACCTTAACCTTGAACTCTAAACCATTAACCCTAACCCTAAATAGTAAACACTGAACCAAAACCCTATAACCCTAAACCCTAATACTAACCCTAAATCGTAAATCCAAACCCAACCCCCTAAACCTTAACCCCTAAACCCTAACCAAACAACCTTTCACCCAAAAACCAAAACCCTAACCCCTAAACCCTAAATCCAAACTCTAAACCCTAACTCCTAACTCCTAAATGCTAACTCCAATACCCTAGACCCTTAATCCTAAACCCTAAACTCTAACCCCTAAACCCTAAACACTAAACCCTAAACCCTATACCCAAAATGCTAAACCCTAAACCCTAACCCCAAAACACTAAACCTTATACCCTAGACATTAAACCCTAAACCCTAAGTCCTAAACCCTAAACCCTAAACTCAAAACCCTTAACCTTAAACCCTAAACCCTTACTCCTAAACCCTAAACCAAAAACCATTGGCCCGAATACCTAAACACTAAATCCTTATCCACAAACCTTAAAACCTAAATTCTAACCCTTAACCCCTAAACGATAAACGCTAATCCAAAATGCTAAAACCTAACCCTAAATCCTAAACCCTAAAACCTAAATCCGAAACACTAAACGATAAACCCAACACCGAAAACCTAAACCTAAACCTTAAACCCTAAATCCCTAAATACTAAACCCTAAACCCTAACCCTAAACCCTCAATACCAAACTCTAAACCCTAACCCTAAACCCTAAACTCTAAACACCAAACCCTAAACTCAAAACCCTAAACCCTATTACTATAACCCAAAACCATAAAACCTAAACCCTAAACTCTAAACACAAAACCCTAAACCTAAATCCTAAATCCTAAAACCCTAAACCCTAAAACCTAAACCTTAAACCCTTTACCTAACACCCTAAACCCACAACCCTAAACCCTAAACTCTACACCATAAACCCTAAACCCTTAAAGATAAATCCTAAACAATAAACCGTAAACCCTAAACCCTAAACACTAGAGAATAAATCCTAAACCCTAAACCCTAACCTTAAACCGTAACCCAAAACCGTAAACCTTAAATGGAAAGCCTAAACCCTTAAAACCTAAACACTAAACCCTAAAACCTAAAATATAACCCTAAACTCTAAATCCAAACCCTAAACCCTAAACCCTAGACCTAGACCCTACACTCTAAATCCTAAAATCTAAAAGTTAAACCTTAAACCTTAAACTCTAAACTCTAAACCCTAAACCCCACCCTAAATCCTAAACCCTAAACCCTAATCCCTAATATCTAAACCCTAA